>JARACY010005808.1:0-20205 GCA_029255725.1 Scrobipalpa atriplicella
CATACATACCTGCATAATAACAGGACTTTTTATGTACCTACATGACTTTCTCATATAAATGTAAATATTATAACCTGCTTGAGCATAGTATATTACGTATGGAGATTGTACTATTTCTAGGATCCAATAAGTTGGAGTTGTTATGAATCAGTAGGTAGGTAAAACTATCTGGTAAAACTATCTTTCGGTTTATGGAACGATTAGGTATGTTGTCGATGGAGAACTGAATTTTTGCGCAGAAAGTTTTAACATCATTGTAAACGGGAAAAACAAAGCAAACTAAAAGTTGCGTAGGTAAAAAACCGCCATTATATTTTTATTAATTTATTTTATTTAATAGTTGTACACAATAAAATACAAAGGATATATACATAGAAAACAATGACACAGCTTATTTCTAAAAAGTATTAATTATTTACGGTGCAGTTGAAAAAAAAAAGGTATACTGAGTACCTATATAATGATTTTAACACATCCGAACTTCATCAATAAAGATCTAAGTTAACAAGAATTAACATAAGTAGATTATTTACTTTTGTCATCAAATGGTCATCAGGAAAAACCTACTTGTTCTGATCCACAATTTATTTTTATTGTTATGTGCTTGTGCCAGCTTTAACCTAACCTTATTTATAAACATTCATCAAGCTGTGTGAACTAAGCAAACGTCCTCTTGATAATATTATCCTGAATCAGTCTTAGTAAAATTTTCTCTCTCTACCCTTTTAAAAAACCCACAGCATTCAATAATCACTTAAATCGTTTAAGATAAAATTCAACCCTTTTCTATAAATGCATTGTGTAAAATCGTTCCTCTCTCGACACTTCTGAAGTTTGAAGAGCCAGCTCCTCCTCGGAGTCAGGAGTGGATGGATGTTACCTGAACGACTCTTCAGATTCCGTCCCGCATTGCACTTGCTGACTAGTTATGGAGGCTGGTGAAGTCTATGCTATTACAAAGATTAAGCTCAGTAAAGTAAAGTAAACATCATAATTATGTAAACCACTCGTTTTGATTTATCGGATACGTACGTTGTGATTTTCGTATAATAATAATTTATTGGAACATAAACTATTAGCTTGTATAATTGTGCAACAGATATACTTAGAATAAAAATAATTATAAAATCATGCTAAAATTAAAGAACTTTAATTTGAATTTTAATTTACTATATTTTTTAATGCCCGATTGGAAAAATCACTGGTAGCACGCAATGCAGGTATTTAGTAGAAAACAGTCTCAAAATGAGTAAAATACGTGTGCTCTACGATTGTGGCGTAGACTCTCTACGACAAAAGTATCCCTTAAGATAACATAAAGTGGAGCTTAAAAAAACATGTCCAGGCATTAATTAGCACTCAGAGTACAAAACCCTCAAAAATATCCTCTAGGATCGACATGAGCTGATGATACGTCAGCAAGGATCCTTTCAGCAAGCGTTTATAACTTATATAAATTGCTTTTCATCAGGCAAGTATGAGAGTTTACTATTAGGTACCTACTTATTATGAATTCACCCTTGTAAACTATACAATGGCCTCGATTCACGCCGTCCAGTTACTAATTCTAATTCTTAGTAGCGCTGTCACTTTCTTATATTTGACATAATAGCAAATAAACACATGACTTTGACATTCCTAATCTGACATTAAATAGCTTAAGTTTGACATTACATACACACAAATCACGCCTTTATCCCAAGTTTGACATTGGTGTTAATTCAGGACGCACTATTACTAATTCTAATTCTTAGTAGCGCTGTCACTTTCTTAAATTTGACATAAGAACAGGATAGAAAACAAACACGTGACTTTGACATTCTTAATTTGACGTACGGCGCTTTAAATAAGGAATGACCATAGAGCGTGCTCACTAATTTTAATTAATTTAAGCAGTCTTATGTCAGATAAGAAATGTCAAACTCACGTGTTTGTTTGCTATCCTGTTCTTATGTCAAAGTTAAGAAAGTGACAGCGCTACTAAGAATTAGAATTAGTAACTGGACGGCGTGAATTGAGGCCATTAGATTGCTTATTTTACTAAAAATCCTATATTTATCGATTTAGGAAACACTTTTTGCTAAATATATCACGACATCTTTACGTACGTGGACTTTTACGAAAGATTACCACGTTTACTTACGTTCAGTTTTCTCCAGAATTTTCAGGCAAACGTAACGAAAACCTCCGCGTTTAGTACTTTACAAAACTCGGTGTTAGTAGGTAGATAGTTTCACAGTATTTGCTATGGATACCTGAAGACATGTTAACGTTTCTTTTTTTTCTTTTTTCACTCTACAACGTGTTTTGTTTGGATACCGATATTATGCCTGTACCAAAATGGATGTTTAGCTAGAGAGTATATATTTTTTTTTATTTAGCCACATTTAGAGCTAAGTAGTACCTACTTAATGCAAAGGTTTTTGGAATTGCTCTATACTTGTTCCTTAACCCTTTTCCATTGGATCAATATTTTGTGATTCATAGTAAGTTTGGAACTTGTAGTATCTAAAAGTGCTTGTATTGGGACAGAGAACGTGTTCTATAATTCAACTAGTATTAGGTTTTTGAACTTCATAAGCCGATGGCACGTGTTTACGAATTAGTTATGATCCAACTGCTATAATTTTATACTATAGCGTCTAAAGAGACATAAGAAGTGGTAGCTAGAATTGTAGAGCTACTTAGATGATTGTATTCTCTTTTATCAATACAAGTTGAACTCTATCAACTCAACTAGTCTCTTCGTCTTCTTCTTAGTCGTTCACTCTTGGCAAAGTGGTCGTGGTTAGGAATTAGCCGGATTCCATGTAGCCTGTCCTGAAGAGTTAATTTAAGTTTCAATGCTTAAGTTGTTTTAAATTGAAATAATTTTATTTTTAAATCAGCATAAATTATTTTTTGAACCCTGGGGATGAACGGATCTTTTAAAAAGGGGAGATGAAGTGTAGAAATACACTGAATCGCCTAATTTAGTATAATGTCTGCAACATGCGATTACGGCGCATTGCCTGCCCGAAATAGATTTGTAAGCACTAATTTAGTATTAAGAATATCGATTGAATGTCTCACTTGTTGTACAGAAGTTGATCAGTAAACATGTCAACATAACTATGTGAGTTTTATTACCATCGTCACCTCAAGAACCCCACAAGTCTCAGACTGCCTTTGACCTGTCTCACGTCACGATCATTTCCATCTAAGTACGAAGTAGTCCTACTACTGGCTTCGTGGGAACATTCAGTGATGGTATTCTTCGTTACTGATTAATTTTGTCTATCTATCAATTACTAGTCTTGTGCGTATTATTTCTTATACCTACGTAGGTATCCCTGAGTCCTTCACACGTATCTCACATTATTTTCATCTAAGGCCTGGATAGTTTCATGATTACAGTTTCGCATAATGGAGTGTCGGTGGTACCACGAGTAGTGAGTAGTGAGTGGTGCGGCTTTAATCATTGGGGAAATACCGTCGAGGAGCCGCAGTACCGCCGCGCCGCGCCGCGCCGTCGTGACGTCAGCTGAGTGGGCTGTGCAAACGACGCCTACAGCCAAGTGCTCCGTAATTAAAAGGTGTAAAACTGGAGAAAAAGCCGAGTAACTAGTGCTATGCCTCCCTTCAATACATCTGCTGTTTGGGTGTTCATGACGTGGTTAAATGTGTTATTAACTGGACAAATTGGACTATATTATTTACCTACCATTATAAATATGAAATATGTATTTTAGGCAAGTTTGTTATACTTTAAATTGACAGCCTTCTTACCTACATCATCTGTATATTCTGTCTATAAATTCAGCATCGAGTCCCTTAAACGATCAGACCTCGTAAGACCACTTGGTCTTGCTATGCTGCGTTGCGTTCTCTGGTTTATTTTTGAACCTATGTTTTTGGACTTCTAGTCTAGACGGCAATTAAAGAATTAGATCTGAGCTCTACATTGGGGGCAATAAAAACAACAAAATCTTTATTAAAATATATCTTGTAATTTTCTATCAAGGGAGAACTATAATTTCCGTTAAGATTTAGTTAGTCGTGTCCTCTCCGAATCGATAACATTATCTTTATATGTAATTATTTTGGCACAGACCTTTATTTAAGCTGTATTTAATCTCTTTTTAGGTGATTCCTAACAATATCCTGCTATTGAGTTATTGTATAATATTTATTTATTTATTTAACAATTTATTGTACACACTAAAAAGAACATATAATACAAACAAAAAAGAAACAAGGCACATCAGGCCCTGCTTATCTCTATAAAGAAATTTCTTACAGCAGACCTACAGAAGTGAGATTTGATTTGAGAAGTGATATTCTGTAAATAGAACCTATATCTAAATTACATCTTGTCCGAAAATCAATTTAATATAAAGAAAGTTGGTACCTGAACAAGTCTTATCAGATATGTTAATTATTTTAGTGAGTAAGTGATCTATTATTTCCAAGTACATATAATTATGGTAATTCTCGTGAAAGACCGTCTCATACTTAATGCATCATAGATATTGGATAAAAGAGATTCGCTAATCAGGGTAGTCCTAATCCTAACAAATAACGTCTAAACTATCATCAACATCATACGTCAGCGTACTCAAAATGGTTAACGAGTACCTTTTCACAATAAACACATAAAGAGCCAGAAAGTCAGCTTCGTGAGTAAACCTGGAGCTGATACAATTACTTATGCAGATCGGAGCATTCTGCTGGTGTTATTTTCTTGGCGCAGATTGCGGTGAAAATTGATGCAAAATAGCGCCTCCGCGGCGTGAATCCAACTTAAATGGACTTCGTTAGGCGCAAAAACGGCATTTTCCCGCCGGTCGACGCAAATTATGCAATTTCATTTCAATTTGGTGGCGCAAGACGCGGGAGGGGACGGCAGGGCGGCGAAGAGGGGGCTCATACGCCGCGCAATTTTTTCACCACCCCCCATACTCGCGCGCGCCATTCTAAACCCTTGCGCCTAAGCGTAGAATCGAAACGCAAACGTCGCGATGCTGATTAAATTATTTCTCCATTATTTGATTCGCCACCTCTTTCAAAATGGCGGAAAAAACCGCGGCCGTCGAGTGGAAAGTGCATGTTTTGATTGTAGAGCATAGAGACACCGCACGCACCACCACACCAGTCGCGTCGCGTATGGTAGAGTCGGGTCGGGGTGTGAAATGCGCGCCTCCCTATTATAATTATTATTGTAAGAAGTAACAGTGGATGAAATATAAACGGTGGTGGTTGTATGTTAGCATGCTTGTTGCATATTTCATTTCTATTGTCATAACTTATAGCTAAATGTGAATCAGCGTTAATTAAGAATTACTCAGACCAGACATACATAAATCATAATAAGCGTCAAAATATTTTCTATAGGTAGGTACACTGATTTGAGAAGTCGCTAGGTCTCGTACAGTCGCATTTTACTTACTTTTCGTAGTGTCGTTATTTAAATTTCTTTTGCATTCTATGATTTTACACACGTTCATTCATCATCATCATCATCATCAGCCACAGCAGTCCACTGCTGGACATGGGCCTCCCCAAAATTGGAGGTAAATGCCATACTCACCACGCTTGGCGGGCGGGTTGGTGAGCGCAGTAGAAGTTTTTCATTCACAGGGAACGCTGCTGCCCATACCCTGGATTTATCCTTTAGTCGCCTTTTACGACACCCGCAGGAAGTTATGGGGTGATGCTATTCCAACCCAGCACTACACGTTCATTAATTTAGAAATTTCTACTTTCTCCGTAGGTACAATAGAAATTACTGTTGCTTACCTATTCATTTAAAAAACATACTCGTACTTAGGAGCCTAATTAAAAACTTTTTATTTAAAGATTAAACTTAATCTTATTAAATTCATTGCACGTTCAAAACATTTGTGTATTCTACCTACCGTAAATGTTATGTTTGTCATACACCATATAAGTTTTGAGACTTTCGCTACCGCCATAAATTTTCCAGATCTTGCCCCAACCGATTACAAAGTTTTTCAAAATTTGGATAACTTTTCACAAGGAAAAAATCAACGAGGCAGACAAAACCCTATGTAACTAAACCATAGACTCTCGCTACCAGTTTTTTTTTCAAAGGGTTTAATAATCTGCCTATAAAATGGTGGAAGTGTATCGATAACAACGGCGCATATTTCGATTGATTAAAGAATAATTTCATTAAAAAAGAAGTTATTTCACTTTTTTGATACTGAACGGCAATTTCATTATGTAAAGACCTAAGGATTAAAATAAGGGATTCCGTGTTCAGAGGGCAAGTTAAGCCGTTGGTCATTACGCAAACCATGTTAGAGGCCTATTAGCTGTGCTATTGGGGGTTTAAAAACTCTGACACCAGTCGATCGTCTCAAAACCCACACCAGAAAAAGAAGAAGGGACGAAGGCAAGCTTTCCGCTAACTAATAGGGGTTGCTCAGATAACAAAACTGAACAACTTTAACAAAAAAATGTCAAGGAAATGTAAACAAAATTGAATTATTTTTACAAAATTGTCCCCTCGATCAGACTCAATTTGTTTGTCGCGTCGAAGCTGTTCAGTTTCGTCTAGGTCTAGGCGCCCGTTGATATAAAGAAATCTGTGATGTTGTTGATTGAAAACTCTTATTATGTTGCGGTAAGCTGTCCGCAACCTTTATATAAAGCAATCTGTGATGTTGTTGATTGAAGACCCTTATTATGTTGCGGTAAGCTGTCCGCAACCTTTATATAAAGAAATCTGTGATGTTGTTGATTGAAAACCCTTATTATGTTGCGGTAAGCTGTCCGCAACCTTTATATAAAGAAATCTGTGATGTTGTTGATTGAAAACCCTTATTATGTTGCGGTAAGCTGTCCGCAACCTTTATATAAAGAAATCTGTGATGTTGTTGATTGAAAACCCTTATTATGTTGCGGTAAGCTGTCCGCAACCTTTATATAAAGAAATCTGTGATGTTGTTGATTGAAAACCCTTATTATGTTGCGGTAAGCTGTCCGCAACCTTTATATAAAGAAATCTGTGATGTTGTTGATTGAAAACCCTTATTATGTTGCGGTAAGCTGTCCGCAACCTTTATATAAAGAAATCTGTGATGTTGTTGATTGAAAACCCTTATTATGTTGCGGTAAGCTGTCCGCAACCTTTATATAAAGAAATCTGTGATGTTGTTGATTGAAAACCCTTATTATGTTGCGGTAAGCTGTCCGCAACCTTTATATAAAGAAATCTGTGATGTTGTTGATTGAAAACCCTTATTATGTTGCGGTAAGCTGTCCGCAACCTTTATATAAAGAAATCTGTGATGTTGTTGATTGAAAACCCTTATAATGTTGCGGTAAGCTGTCCGCAACCTTTATATAAAGAAATCTGTGATGTTGTTGATTGAAAACCCTTATTATGTTGCGGTAAGCTGTCCGCAACCTTTATTTCTTTGTTTATCTTTATTACTAACATCGTAGCAAGTGGCTACGACGCATATTTTTTTGTTGCTACGAAGTTTTATTAAGTGGGTAGGGAACTGATACATGACATGACTTTATAATATGTTTAAAATTATTCATCAGACTGTAAAACATTGTTCTTCTGATAGACCTACACATCAACGGTGACCATTATCGGCAGCCTGATTTTTTTTCAAAAAGAAAAAAGATTCTGTGTTTCGGAAAAGCACGTTTAATTGGTAGTGGTCATTATACAAACCATGTCAGAGGACTCCTCTGCTTATACAAACCATGTCAGAGGACTCCTAGGCTTCCTCTGCTGATTTGTATAACTGGAATTAATGATTTTTTGCTACGGGAAAACAGGTGAAACTGTTGGGAAAGAAGCTATTAGTTATAACTTAGCCACCTAGATGCTAATAATGAAAAGAGATATATCGCTTGCCATAATAGACCGACATCCGATCAAAATAGCACAATAGCACCAAAACACAAGCTATTTCTCTATTCTCTACAAATGGCTAAAAGCCGCATTGTCCAAGACAACGCGGTGACAGCCGGAGGAACCTTCCATTCATTCAATGATAGTAATGGATCCGGAAGGGGAGTGGGCGGTGGTGAGGGGGGTGTTTGGACAGCACCACAAAGCTCCGGATGGGGGACACGACAACACACCATTATGAGGACAATAAAGAATCTTTGAAGGAGTTTAAAGGTGTTTAAGTCGCCCCCGATCACGATCACTAATGACGTAAATTGATCCGAACTCTTTTGTTTTGTTTCCGATCGCGCGCTCGCTCGCAATCCGCTCTCCTTATTGGGTTACCGCCTTTAATCATTGTCGCTTGGTGTCGAGTGGAGTCTACTGCTGTCGGTGTCGAGGTGAAATCGAGATTACGCTAACGACGCCTCAATCACTGGCTCCACTCGCGCCTTCTCCAACTCCGCTACACTCTGATTGTGTAATCAATATCCTTTGAATCATGGATAGGTAGGTACCTACTACCTACTCCAATCGACGAGGAAGTTGTCTCTTTTTTAAGGTGATAGGGTTTTCTTTGTTAAGCACACCTGAGAAAGTAGCACGAGTAGGCAAGGTGCCTAAATTCGTTTTTCCGGTTTGAAAGGCAAGTGGACCAGTGGTAGAATAAAAAGTGATATACGGGGTGTAAGGGACAGCGTCCCGTAAACTGATAGGGGTTGCTCAGTCAACGATACGGAACACATATCACCAGGTTTTTTTTTTTCAGGAAAAGAAAAAAAAATTTTGCTTTTCCATACAAATTGTCTGATCAATGTGGTCATTTTGTATGAAAAAGCAAATTTTTATTTTCATTTCCTGAAAAAAAATCCTGGCGGTAGTTGTTCAGTATCGTTGACTGAGGAACCCCTATAAGTTTGCGGGACGCTGTCCTGTCCCTTACACCCCGTATATGCGACTTAACTAATATAAGACCATACCTGTAACTTTCTATTATGGGACGACAATATTTTTTGGTGAGATTTAGTTAAGTCGGGATGATTAGGAATCGGGCCCATTATATAAAAGAAAATAAATGTACTTACTTGTTCTGTAAATATTTCTGTGTAAGTACAATAAACAGTTAAATAAATAAATAAATAAAATAATACACTATTTATTTGTTCCTCAATTTACTTATTATTTCAACCTGCCTCCGTGGTCTAGTGGTCTGAGCTTTCGATCGGGAGGTCATGGGTTCGATTCCCAGGGGGGGGAACATAAAGTTGATATTTGTTAATTTATCACTTTGTGAGATTTTACCCAGTTTGGTAGGGCAATGCAGGCTGAATCACCATGACCCCACAAAAATGATTCCGTGCTTCGGCACGCACGTTAAGCCGTCGGTCTTTGACAGTGGTCGTTCCCCAAGCCATGTCAGAGGCCCATTAGTTAGCTGCCCTATTAGACGGTTTAAAAACTCCGACACCAGGGTTCATCGGATCATCGGAACCATCGACTCGAAACCCACACGACAAAAGAGATTATTTGCATAGAAATATTATTATACTGACGTATAACATATAGATCAATGATTATTTGGGACTAATTCAAGCGAAGTGAAAAAACAAAATATTGTGGCGCTAGGAATGAATGCAGCTGCTCTATGAGCTGCTGCTCTTAAAATTAAAGTAGCGCCATCTATCCATCGCTGCACGAAAGACTTGATAAGAGTGCTCAATGCACCCTGCCTGCAAACAGCAATACACCAGGGTGCCTGCCTCTTCCATCATTAACAGAGAAAGACGTCCATTAGGTAAAACCCCTATTAGACTATGCGATTTCAAGACAGTCTTACTAAGACAGTCTAACAGTCTAATTAGACAAGCTCGCTATTACACTGTGCTGAATACCGCATGCTAACTCATTTGCAAGACGAACTCTGTCAGCGACAGTTGTCGTAAGAGTCATGGGAAAACTTTAGAAATACCAGAAAATTGCCGTAGCTCTTACCGTGACTATTAGTATGAATAAATATTAAAAAAACAAAAGAAGAATATGGGTAAAGAAGTATTTACTTCTGCGGGAAAAATTATCAAATATGCAAATATTGAGTGCTTTGGAACCATCTGACTCTTTAGAGTAGGAGTTGCTAACTTTGAACATCTTTTAAAATTAATTACTCCATATAATCAAAATACAGACGTCTCTCCTGTGCGGCGGATGAGCGCTGACTGAGCGGTCTAATCTAAGCGTGCTAAGTCTTATTACACCACGCGATGTCAAGCAAGTAAGCAAGTTAGCACGGCCGAATCCACTCGGTCGGTCTAATTAGACAGACTAACTTGCTAAGTCCTATTACACTATGCTAAGTCTTAGTAAGACTGTCTTGATATCGCATGGTCTAATAGAGGCTTTAAGCCTAAGCATAGTGTAATAGGACTTAGCAAGTTAGTCTGTCTAATTAGACCGACCGAGTGGATTCGGCCGTGCTAACTTGCTTACTTGCTTGACATCGCGTGGTGTAATAAGACTTAGCACGCTTAGACCGCTCAGTCAGCGCTCATCCGCCGCACAGGAGAGACGTCTGTATTTTGATTATATGGAGTAATTAATTTCAAAAGATGTTCAAAGTTAGCAACTCCTACTCTAAAGAGTCAGATGGTTCCAAAACACTCAATATTTGCATATTTGATAATTTTTCCCGCAGAAGTAAATACTTCTTTACCCATATTCTTCTTTTGTTTTTTTAATATTTATTCATACTAACAGTCGCGGTAAGAGCTACGGCAATTTTCTGGTATTTCTAAAGTTTTCCCATGACTCTTACGACAACCGTCGCTGACAGAGTTCGCCTTGCAAATGAGTTAGCATGCGGTATTCAGCACAGTGTAATAGCGAGAGACTCTTAGACTGTCTTATTAAGACTGTCTTGAAATCGCATAGTGTAATAGGGGTTTAAGGACTTAGAGCCGACCCTAGTGTAAGTCTACACTACAGCCAAGCCACACTGAACTCGTCACTAGACAGTGCCCGCAGCTAACCGGACACGAGTAGGTACCTACAAGATTTCGTATTAGGATTCGGCAAAACATTTTACAGCCGCCTCCTTGAGAATGCTGTTGTGTTCCCCCGATACAAAGTTCTTAGGGGGGATATATCTCTCAGTCGCCTCTTACGACCCTCACGAGCAGAAATGGGGTGGCAGTATTCTATGCCGCTAGAATAGAAAGCCTCAAATCAAAAAATCCCAGGCTGTATTAAAGATAATATAAATACACTACGTTTTAGGCTGTATGTTACCGAAATATTGTCTTTCTGGCTCTGAAAAAAGAAACTGTCACTGTCAAATTCGGGCAACATAACCTCACTTTTACCAAATATTACCTATTTCTTTTCCCTTTTGTTCTAAATAATCATTATTAATCATGCTCAAAAGCTTAGTGACTAAATTAAGCCAGAGTCCTCTAACATGTGGGTTCCACACCACGGCTTGTTTGAACGAGGTGCGGCTACTGTCGCGGCTAAGAGTTGTCGACAACTCTGAGATTGGCAAGCGGGCCATGGCCGAAGGGAAACCGCCAAAAATTATCATGGTTTACAATAAGAGACGTACGTATCCAAGCTCTTGTATCCCTAAGTTTATATTGCTATGTAGTTATCACAGACTATAGCTGACGGTAATAGGATATAAAATTTTTATGTATGAGAAACTCGGAAACAAACTTAGAATTACTAAAATGATGTCTTCTATTCTCCATCAGGTGTCGGCTTAATCGGAGACAGAGTTCTAATGGCAATTAAGGGACAGAAGAAGAAAGGTATCCTTGTTGGCCTAAAGCAGACGCAGAACGTGAAGGTTCCCAAGTTTGACAGCAACAATGTGGTGCTGATTGATGACAATGGCACTCCGCTGGGCACCCGCATCCACGTGCCCATCCCCACCATCCTTCGCACCATCTTAAAGGAACGCACTCATTCCAAAGGAGCCGATTACACAAAGTTATTAGCAATAGCAACTAGATTTGTTTAGGGAATAAATGATAGGTGGGTAAGGCCGTATTTTTTGCCACTTTTTGGCATTGTACTGTGTCTTCTTAGTTTTTTTCTATCAAAAGTTAGTTTTATATGGATACTATAAATTTTATTCTATGTAATGATGAATGTACTTTCAAGAACAACAGATTAAAAAAATATTAAATGAAAGTTATAGTAGAAATAAATATATTTGTCTAAAAAAGTAGCATAATTTTCGTAAAATGATGATGTCTTTTCAGTTAGTGGCCTGATATTCCATGATACTGTGGGCTTTTAAGTGACTATATTGTTAAAATTATTATACAGTTTAGGAGCTGTATTGATCAGCTTGCTCCATTTAATTTTTCAATACTCTATTCGTATTATAAATAGGAATAAATAGAAGTTTTAATTTTATGCCGATTTTTTAAGTTTTACGTCACAAATTTTACGTTATAAGAAAATTTACTGATTTTCAAGAAATCGTTTGGTGTGAAACATTATTCCTAATATGGCAACACTGAAGCGGTCTGTCATGTCAGTGTCAAACTCATACCTGCCATTTTGTTTTGGTCAGTCGACATTTTTTGTGTGAAAATGTTTTCGTCCAATTTTTTCCGGACGAGTTTTTAAATGATTTGAAAGGGAAGATTGCATGTTTTTTATTGTGAATTATGTTGCCCATAAGCATTTTGTGAAGCGCGATCGGATAGTACTTGTTTTATTGGTAAATACTGAAGATTTCATCAGATATGAATATTTTCATGTCAATTTACGTGACACTTATGTTATACTTACATAGCACTTACATCACACGTTACGTAAGTTTTATGTCACATAACATAAAATAGTCTTAAAGGCCTGTCTACATTATATTGTCTGAATTACATCAATTATTGGTATTGAATTACATTATATTTTATTATTGTTGCTAAATTTTTTCTTTTTCTATAAAATGTGTGATTGGCTAATATTTAGATTACGGACCGTCGAGTTAGCGGTTCCCGAGTCATTGTAGAAAAAAACAAGTGTGTTAGGAGTACTTACGCGAGGTTTAACATGTCGGAACGTCTTAGTTTTGTAGTAATGTTTTAATAAAAAAACATAACCTTTTTAGTTATTTTCACTATTCACTAGCGGCATCAACTCTCTGGCTGTCGGCGAGGTCCTTTGGCAATTTTTAATCTATGCCTACATGTCACCTACATAGCAACTTATTGAAAAGAAATAAATATTTTACCGTATGCAAACGTAAGTGTTACGTAAAAATGTAACAGATTCATCATATTACATTACTTAAATATATATGTGAACTAGGCTTTACAATTTTATGTCACACTTTTACGTAACTTTTATGTTTATGTTAAGTAAAATTTTACGTTACAATTACGTCACAAAGTGGCAAAAAATACGGCCTTACCCAGGTAGTATGTAGCTTAGTTTTAATTTGTTAAATAAAATGTTTGTAAATAGTTATAATTTGTTTCATTATTGCTCCCTCTCCCTCCTACTGTCTGCTAGTGAGAACACCATCTTGTTAATTCTGCTCTGCTCAATAGCATTATTAACTATTAACAGAATAAAATAAAAACTTCATTCTGGAAATAATATTCTGGGTTTTCCTGAAAACTAATAGGCGTTGCTCTGCCTATAAAACTGAACAACTTTCACCTAAAACAACTTTTCCAAGAATCATTTCCTTTTTACCATTTTTGACCACTTTAAAAGATAAACATGTCCTGAAAGAATCATTAAACTGTCCCATACACCCAGTATTTTTTTACAGATGTGATGCTAGCACTGATAACTTATGCGTGCGTGGTGTGGGTTGAGTAGCTACCTACTCTGTTAACTCATCCAATACATATCTTTGTAAGTTGTCTCCAAATTATTTTTTGGTGGATCTATGGGTATTGTTGGGTGTTATTTATTTCTGGTATTAATAATTCTGAGTTCATGTATGAGACATGATTCTGAATTTGAGGAGAAAGGATATTAAATAAAAGAACGACAATGAAATTGAAAATTTATAAATAAAACTTAATTCAGTACCACTTATTTAGGACACGCTACCTACTAATGAGATGAGCCGACAACACCACATCAACGATTCACAATACTATAACCTTTACCCTAAAATAACTCAAATAAAACTCCACCAGACTAAACATTTACACTTAGGAAATTCAAAAATTAAGTTACGATTAATTAACCAAACAGTCATAAATTTTTTCATAAATATGCAACAGAATGCGAAAAGGGTGGTTACAGAATTTCATACACTAAGGTTTTTACATCCAAAACTTATCTGTGTGACTGTTTCCGGTCCAATACTGAATCAAGTGGAGATTAATTTGAGGGTTGTTGATAAAGACTCATTCTATGAGGAGGTAGCGACATACTCCGCTCACAGACACTCCCAGTCCCAGGAGGGCTCCGAGTGGTCAATCACTGGAAAAATAACTAAATAAAAACATGGACAGGAAGAGACGTTTAAGATTGGCAAGGGAAACCAGTCTTTCGCAGGCGATCGATCCAAGAAGACAATTATTTTTTCATCGGCTTTTACATTCTAATGAGATTCAGATCGGTTTTCCACGAAATCATAGGATAAGTTACGTAAACTGATGCGAAAGTATAAATATAACAATCTTTATAAGGAGCGAAGTACACCACTAAACCTCGAGTGAAGCGTCGTCACTAGTATATTGCTACATCTGAAATTCGATTTAATGAAATTGCGAACAATACTTACACAATTGTTCAGAAAGGGGTAAATTCATAAACACTATCAACATAGCAACATGATTGCACAACTGACCCGAGGGCGTTACAATAACGTTTATAATAAATGTATGTATAATGATTAATATTGATAATGCACAACAGCTGTGACTAGATATTAAGATTCGCGTGCGATCACTGCTACAGTAGTACTATAGTGAGGTGCCCTCGACCACAACATATCTACTATCAATAATGTAAATATAATATAACACACGACGCAATGGCTACGATATAATGTCTCCGGGTGAAACGAGTGAAGATGAACGGGCGACCAGGAACGGTTCCACCAAGAGAGCTCATGTGCTTTATACAGGCACATATCAGGTGGCGCCACTTTCTACAGGAGCATTATTTCATAAAGCTACCTGCCGCTAGGTGGCGCCACTGTTTTGACGCTTCTTGCATCGAATCGTTCCCAAAGATCGACCACAATAACAGCGGATGAAATCGAAGTATGTATATATAAAGATTTTTTAAGATTAAATTACACATATCTTTACATCCATTTATAACAAAATGTAAGGACGAGACAACTTATGAATTTACATAACTATGTATACGTATTTATAGTAAGAAAAAGGCGGGACAGGAGACCAGGAGAAGAGGGGAGGGGGGGGGGGTCACGGGGCGTCGGGGGGGAGGGGGGCTGCATTCGGGGACACCGCCGCGAAGATCTGCAACAGAGGAATGGTCTCAGGATAGGAACACAGGATACCTCCTCCACGACAAACTACTTGTTATGATGACTTGATGTCCGTTGATTGTGCTTCAGCTCTGATGCCTTCCTCTTTTTTCTAGTAAATTCCTTTCTAAATTCGTAGCCGATTTTAGTTTTTATTCGACTATTTTCTGTTGTTTTCTTTTCAGTGACCATGATGGCGCCACTCGGTATTGTATACTTATCTTACTCAAAGTATTCACGGTCACCGCTAGATGACGCTTTCATTTTAACTTCTTTTAGTCATCGAGGAGGACGATTCAGGGCAGGAGGGGACTGGAAGGGAGGGAATACGAAAACGATCTTTTATCACCGCAGTACCTTTAGAAAAGAGACCTAGAACAAGCTAACATTTAAAACGTTTACAGTTACTTGTATAAAATTCGGATAAGGCGATAAGATCAGTATAGAAGCGGTGTAAGACCGCCGGCCTCGACCGCCGCGCGCCGCCGGCCTCATAGCGGACAACAAGTTATCAATCACAACCTTTCAATAAAGGTATTACAGGTAACGAAAGTTTGATGTGACATCAATTTAACCTATCATAGCATATCATTTATTGACAGCTGACAGCGTTGCGATATTGCGATTGGCTGCAGAAGTATTAACACCTTCATTCAACACTAACTTTATTTTCATGTAATTTGATTACTTCTTCGTTTAGAATGACACGTACAGTACACTGTGACTGTTACCGAACTGATTGGTCGTATAAGCGCGGCGGTCGCTAGTTCCGCTACTCGACGTCTACCGTCTACTGCTCTGCGACTACCTGATATGACTCAGTTTATAACAACAAAGAAATTTACAACGGACGTGCGCTCCCAATCACGCCACTCACATCTAGAGGGGAAGGCAGGCGATGTCAGCAACATTGTGTGTTCTATTTTAGCCAGTCAAAATGTCGCATTATTTGCGAACGTTTTCAATTTAATGGTCAAAATTGAACTTATACCAATGCGCTGCCATCTAGTGGACTTTTGTTACACTTCAATATTTTCTAATTGAATAATATAACTGTAAGGATGGATCGACAAAAACGCCCTCTATGTAAGTTCCCGGTAACTAGTGTATCTATGGCTGTAGCTGTATGGCACGTGACAGCGCACGTACCAAATAAAGGTGGAGGCTTGTCGAGTTGTCGTCCCGGCCGGAGCCGCGGCCGGAGCCGGACTCCGAAGCCGGACATCGAACCGTAACGTAAAACACTAAATAACAACTAAAATTACCGCAACAAAATTATATAAAAAAATCTACATTTGATTCGACTACGATAAAGTTTTCGTCTAAGTATACCTAATTACCTAGATATAAAGTACGACTTATAGTAAGAAGAAGAGATGATAGATGAGAAGCGCGCGCGACGCCGCGGGACGGCAGTATAGCTAGCAGCTGACAGCTACACAACAACACAATAACACAACAACACACGCCCGCGTCTGTTGCCGCTTGTCGCTTGTCGCTTGACGCTTGCCGCCGCTTGCCGCCGCTTGCCGCTTGCTGTTATTACTGTGCAAGGGCATTTGGATGTTCTTGCAAGCGAGACATAATCTTTAGTCCCTTTTTAAATTTGTCATCGAAACGTCTCCTATCCGGGTCTCGTTTCGTAAAGCTACAATTTATAAGCACAACTGGATGTTGATTGCGGAGGAGCCGTATCGCCGTTCTTGATTGAACGCAATACCGACTACGTTACGTACTCGTAAATTGTATTTTTTTATTACTCGTATATTGTACAGTTTTATGAAATGAGAATGCAGATATTCGGGACGCGACGGAACCGGCCGGCGCGCCCTCAAGAGCTCACACCCCGAACATTCACTACATACGAGTCCTAGTTTGTACATATTTTATGGCACTTCGAATATTGCAGCCAAGACGAGCGCGGGACGGCGAACAATCGCGTGACGTCACTCGAGGTCATCGTTCGCGCTGTTTCCCCATATCATGCGCCCGTATGTAAGCGCGCAAGTCCTCGCGGCGTCGCGCGCACAATTTAAATAGTGTTCTAGCTAGAGAGACGCCGCCCGGCTCGGCTCGGGTCGGCGGGGGGAGGGTAGAGGGGGTCGGGGGGAGGGGGGTGGGGGGTGGGGGGGGGGGGTGTCTACACGTCGACCACCATCTTCTTGTGGATGTCGGTGTTGCCCACCACGTTGCAGAACTCCTCGAAGGAGATCTTGCCGTCCTCGTCCTTGTCCGCGAACAGGATGGTCTTGTCCACGATCTGCTGCAGCTGCGTGTCCTTCAGGTTGTTGCCCACCATCATCTTCAGCACCTGGAACACCATACGTCATCCAACATATTAAACTACGTCGTTGCAAATAGATACGAGAAATCATACTATTTTAGATAGAATAAAAAGACGCTTTATCGGTTTATCGCTCATTTCTGGTTCATATTATTTGCACAGATGTCTGTTTAATTTTAGCCAACATGTAAGTGTAAATGTAAAAGTGATAAAACGATGAGTTTTTCGCAAAAAACTTGATTTTTTCCAGTAATATATGACAATGGGTTCGCCATTGTCTAATTATTCGTGTTTTTGCAAAATCCCTAGGATTTTCGCGAAGATTCGAATTATCAAATAATCCTACAACATATATTTTGTCAAACAATAATATAATCACCTGAGCAATGAGTTCTGAAATGGGTGGCCTCTGTACTTGGCTTCTTGAAGAATGTGCGTGATTCACTCATATTATACAGTGGGGACTTATTCATAATGAAGACTGTTTCTTTTCAGGGTTCCGTACCCAAAGGGTAAAACACGGGGCCCTATTTGATCCCAACAAAGCGGTGGTAGGCTCCGCAAGGGGCCGCCTGGCTCGTGCCACCCTCTCACTCTCACCGGAGTCTGGCGCCAAACAGCTTGCTGAGTTCCGTCGGTGCGTGAGACTACCAGTGCCTTAACAGGCGTCTTCTGGGTTAGGATCGATCCATCATCGACTCTGTCACGGTAATCGCTGACCTTTGTGTCTAGAGTCAAGAGCTAACCCATTCCAAGTAAAAAAAAAACTCGTTCCATTCGCAACTCGTCCCATTCATTCGCAACTCGTCCCATTTGCAACAACTCGTCCCGTTCGCAACTCGTCCCATTCACAACTCGTCCCATTCGCTGACCATATTTTAGGGTGTGATTCTACCCATAAAACCGAACATGAACAACTTTTAATTGGACCTTCCGTCCGTGCCTGAGCGTCTCCAAGGAACATAAGTCGTAAAAAATTGGCCCTGCAATGGTGTCAGCGGCTCGACTCGAGTCTATTTGTATGGAAGGGCCAAATTTTTTTCATATTTCTACCTATGTTTTTGGGGGAAAGTTGTTCGGTTTTATGGGTAGAATTAAACCCTAAAATATGGTCGGCAATTTTTTGAACACCTGTATAAATTTGATTGTGACATTTTATGTAACATATGTGTGTGATAAAATTTGTAACAAGTTGAACTGGTCTCAGGACGAGTTGCGAATGGGTCAAGTTTCTTACGTGGGACGAGTTGCGAATGGGACGACCTGCGAACGACCCCTTCATTCCTGGTCGCTACGTTTAATGGTGGTCGTTACATGTACCACGCTAAAGGAAGTTAACCGTTTAAACCAGGGATAGGCAAACCCTTTGAATGTCAGATTTGCAGACATTAATGAAGTCGCGGGCCGTATATAAACATAGATCATAATAACTATGAAAAACATAAAAAGTACTGCCTGCCCGAATTCCTTGAAATAAATTAAATGTACCTACTCTAAAGGGCGTAGCAGGATAGTCTTGGAAAAAGTGCCCCCAGAGCTAGAAGTTCCAAACTGTGTTATTCGTTTCTCTGTATGAAAATTAAACAAGATTCTTTTTCGAATATGGCCCAAGAGTTTTATTTATAATAAAATAGCTTACCGCCCTGCAGTTCCACCCGCAGCTAGAAGAGTTTTTCCGTGGGATTGAGTCCCCGTGGTAAAATTGACCCTAACTTCGAAATTAACGGAATTTCCATACAAATGTCCACGACCTATTTAACCCCCTTAGGGGTGAGAAAAAAAAAACGGAAACACGTGTTAATTATTTTGTGATCATTAGCCTAAATACAAAATTTCGAGATCCTACCTTAAAAATTGACAGACTTTCATACAAACTACAACCCCCCTTTTTACCCCTTTAGAGGGGGAAAATCCAAAAATCCTTTCTCAGTGGGAAGTTACGTCATAAAAGAAACTGACTCTCCAAGTTTCACGTTTCTAGCTTTAGTAGTTTAGGCTCTGCGTTAATGAATCAGTCAGTAAGGACAAACGATTTTATAAGTATAGATTAATTAAGCTATGTTGCACCTTTGCTAGATAGACAAAACTTTGGGATTACATAGGTTGAATGTTGGCACACATTTAAAAAAAAAACCGTGATTGTACCACCAAAGGAAATCCTTATACAGGGTGTTACAATTTTTATTTTTTTCCATCTTGGAAGGTAGTTATAGGGCTGTTGTTTTTTTTATATTATTACTATGAGACACAACAATACCTGTGCAAAAATTTGAATTCGTCAGTTACATAGTTTTGGAGAAAAAAAAATAAAACAGTTTTAGGTATAGTTGGGTGGCGTGGCTCCCTGGGGGGTAGTAGGGGGGTGAAATTTTGCACATTACACTATCTTTATATAAGGTATCGGCCATAGTTTGGAACTTCTAGCTCTGGGGGCACTTTTTCCAAGACTATCCTGCTACGCCCTTTGTCAGTCAGTAGTTACCTGGAAGAGCTCCCCGTTAGAGATGTATCCGTCGTTGTCCATGTCGTAGATGCGGAACG
>JARACY010005809.1:0-20202 GCA_029255725.1 Scrobipalpa atriplicella
CAACAAGGGCAAGTCACGGATTATTGTAATTAAACTATCAACGTAATGGTGCAAGTAATCTAGAACTTATAGATAAACTCTAGACGCATTTTCTATAAGGTTGAGATATGAAGTTAATGATTGAGTTTAGATTTGAAGTAATGATACTTTATCTATAAGTACAGGGCCCGGTAGAGTAACAAGTTCCAAAGAAACATGAGACCTACAACTTAAATGAGCATAAAACAAGTTCTGTGAATGAAAACAAGTATAGATAGCCATGAGTTTCATCTACATAATTGTAACGTACAGAATGCAAATATGAAAACGTACGAAGACAGACTGCCAAGAAAAGTTAAACTTACAAACTTTACCTCTAATCGTACGGATGAACAGTTGAACTTCACTTAAAAAGATGAAGAAAACAAATAAACAACAAAGACAGGAAACGATGAATAAATCAACCTGCATATCCTTCCATTATACAAATGCACAGAGAGGAGCACGACCACGTCAACACAACTCATATCGTATCCCACATTCCAGACGGAACCAGCGATGATCGTACAAGTGGCACGAATGGTATAACACCAAAACCAAAACACATCCAGAGGCGAGGAGCACAGGGCACAGGGCCGACCAGCCGGGCAGCCGAGTAACGCGATACCGCCCGCAGGCGTGAAGCTCAGATTTATGATCTAGTCTAGGTGTCGAAGGTGTCACGTACTTAGTCGCATGGCGAGCGTCCGAGCCGAGCCGGGCTGCTGCGTGCTATCATTTAAATATAACTTGGGACGCCGTCGTCTGTCGCCGGCTTTATTTTTACACCACCGAGATCGGACACGCTGTCTCGCGGGAGACGCTGGACGGACGCGTGTGGCTCGTGAGGAGCTCGCGGCGCGAATGGCGGGAGGAACGAGGAGCGAGGTGGTCGCGGCGCGCGGCGGCGGAGCTTCCTCTCCGCCACCCGCGCTCCGCCCCTCGCGTGCAGTATGCAGCCCGCTGCAGCCTCCACATGGCTCCGGAGATAACACGAGCAACGAACTAGCGCTCGGTGCGCCAGTACTCTGGGTGCGAGCGCTTCGTGCGCGCGACGCGATTCATTGACGGCGCCGCGATAATGCCAACTGTTTACACGATCCACTTACTACACATAAACAGAAGCAGCACGCCAACATATCAACAACGGAGATCACGATTTGCAAATCACAGCACTCATTAAAATCATCTGTCTGGTAGAGACGTAGCTGTATCGGAATAGCTAGGCGACTATAAATTAGGTAAACTTCCACTGATAAGCTAATTGCTGAATGATCTAGAGGCCGAGATCAAAGTCGCCTTCACAGACGGGGAACGTTTGCGATAAATGAAGCATATTTCATCGCGGCGAATGCGAAAATTTTAGCGTGCATCATAAAGAAGGCGGCAGTTCCTGAAATCCACCATCTGTCGGAAGCTGCATCTTTTTATAGCTTATTTACAGCGCTTATACAAGATAATTGCCCATATGTTATTGGAGGAGTGCAATAAAGGGCAACTACATCCAATCGCTAATAATAATGTCTTTACGAGCGTCACTCATCAGACTTCCTTCTATTACTGGTTTAACTTCCCGTGTGACCTTTTCGCTGGAAAGTATCCCCTGTTGCGAATGCTCCGAGCTCCGAGCTCCGAGGCCGGGGCGAGGCGCAACTGGTGACCAATTTGGTCATGGGCGCTGCTATCTCGACTTGTGGAGTCGATCTCAGGCCATATGTGCCTCACGTGCGCTCACAATCGCAATGAGTAACGGTACGACCGATACAGATACATTAATGCATCTGGAGGATGCTGGCACTGTAACCATCGTGACGATTGCCAAATCGAATGCAAATCGCAGCAATAAATTCCAATTACATTACGACGGCATTGTCCCGTTCGTCTGCGACGTCAATTTGCGAATAACCGGAGTTATTAGCTTAATATGGACCACGGCTGCGGCCTGATGCATGCTTGACTTGACTTCAATCTGTGCTGTGAAAGCATACTTATGATAAATAAGATATAAACTATATCGTATCAAGCACATGCGAGTAAATTATACAAGTGGTATTGCTGCTAACGGGAAAGACATATCAAATTAATGTTGGGGAATTATAAGTCTAGCAGATTTTTAGGATTAAGTATTATAAGATGAACTGAAAGTTAGCAATCTTTAGAAAAGTAACAAGCTACTTACAAAACTATTAGAATACCTACGACAAAACAACCGACATAGAAATAACAAGGGATAGAGCTACCGTAGACACTTAAAGACAATTTCCCGTGGGAAGGTCCCCGACCATCAGAAGCTCATCAAGGCACGATTACATCTATGTCAAACGATGATGTGCCATCGCCAGGAACTTTCACACATCCAATGTTTTTATACCACAGATTGTTGATAAAGACCCTCAGGGCCGAACACGTGCAAATAAACCACTTTCAATCCAATTCGGCAAACGCAGATGTTTCTAATAATTCCAATTCAACTCATGAATAATACAAGACGTTTGTAGATACAATAAGCGATACAAATACAGTGGTAGATATCGATTTGTTATAAAGATACAGAAGTAAAACGGCAATTGATCAAGATGAAATTGATGTTGAACATTGCATCGCGTTCAATCTCGTTTTAGATATCGCTGAACTGGACCAGAGATCTGTCCGAATTGAATTACACGATAAACATCGCGAGAATAATATTGTTAAGATGTTACTTCAAATGATAATAATGTAAGTTTCGTCGATCTAGAGAAGTTTAAGTACTTACCTTTCAATCTAAGAATGTCAAAGGCAAAGATGAAGGAATAATCGATGATACCCATATAACCTGATTAGGCTCATTTCTTCGCTGAGTTCAGTCAGAACGATTAGATCGTCTCGGCCAGGATAATGCTGGCTCCAGAAACGAAATTGAGTTGTTTAATCAAGTCTATTTTAATAGCTTGAAATATCTGACACTCATGAGTGATTGTGAAGTGTTCATCTTTTTGTAAAAAGAGTCAACGCTTGCGCAATCAGCAATCAAATTCCTTCTTATCATCGACAGTTTGGTTTGGTCGCAGTGCAGCAGGGTCACTATCTAACACGATGTTCAGTTCATGTAGTCCTCGTGTGTTGTCGTGACTATTGCAAGGGGCACTCCGGGGCCGCGGGGTCATCAATGCGCAGGCGCCGCCGATCTAGCGACTAGCTAGCGACCTCTCGGATTATCCAACTCGATCGATAAGAGAACGAGCAGCGGGGGCGGAGGGATGCGGCCGAAGGGATTCGATAACGGTTATTCAAAAGGACAAAAGAAACGGGCATTAAAGCTAGTAGCTTTAAGCTATATAACTTTAAAAAATGCGTGAGTGCAAATTTTCTCGAAAAGTAGCCGGTACAGTGTTATTTTTTTGGTATCTAAATAAAATACTTATTAAAAATAGTATTCAATAAAAACAAATCGTTTTAGACGAGAGTTGACATCAAATGGATTATGTCTCCATCTTTTAATCGGTAAAATTGTTACCGATTTACTTAGAACCAATTTCGGTTATTGAATCTTATGTATCGGTTAAAAATTGACCGGTTTTGAAGTCTTGCCAGAAGGGCCAAAGAACATAATTTATTCGGCGGCAGAGTGGCGCGCCGGCGAGGTGCCGGTATCTCCCCCTCTCCTCCCTGCGCGCGCGCATCTCCACACAAAACAGGATCCCGTCACCATTTTTTGTGTGGAGGATTAAGGAGTATCAGGTTAAACGCAGGTTACGTAATAGTTTTTACACACCCTTAATCTTGTGCAGGTTTTGGGACAGCAACCGTGTATTAAGTTTCCGGAGCGTTTATTTTGTTGGTTTTTAAGAGAAAATAGAGGATGGAGTCACTGGGGACTAGGTAGAATAAAAAAAACAGACAGATTGGAATTCGATCGCTGTAATGTAATCAATAGATTTTGTTGAAAAGGAAAGAAATCTGAAGGAAAATCCAGAGCAACCAAAAAGGCAACAAACGAAGTTTTCACTTCACCTGCGCAAGAGTGTATCTATGCGACCGATAAGACCGTCACTGACAATATTTGCTCGCGTTCAGAACACAACACTCACGAAACTAAACCTTATGGCAAATAAATAAAGTTCACATTAGTGGTCTGTTTGTATCGTGTCATGCCCGATTAGATGCCACTCAACACAAAGTACACACGTTGGTTGTAAACAGTGCGGATTACTTGAAAAACAAGTTAGAAGATACTATTTGCTAGTTGTCTGGTTGTCCGTCACATGACCAGGACTTCTCGTTAAACTAGAGACTAGTTTTCATTGATAAAATTTGTATCTAGACGTGTTTACTTACATCATCATAATCATAAGTAAAACTGAATTGAGAGCTTTTCTGTAAACTAGGGTATGGAATAAAATGCGACATGCTCTGAATGATGATTGATGTGATCACTCAATCTGATAAAGATGAACGAAGCATCGATACACAAACTGCTATACTCAGATTTAAACAAACACGTACTAAGCGCTTCCAAAACTCTTTTATAATGCGCACGGCGCAAAGCTAAAGAGTGGAACTCACTACCTGCGTCTGTGTTTCCGAATGCTTACCACCCCCAACACTTCAAAGTTAGAGTGAACAGGCATCTTCTGGGTGAGCTCGTTCCATCGTCGACTCCGTCTCAGTCGCTTCCGATCTAGATTGGAGTCAAGAGCAAACCCATTTTAATTTAAAAAAAAAAACAAATTATCACAAAACCGATCTCAGTGAAAAGCAAGACAACAATTTAAAGAAACATTGTCAACTCTACAGAGGAGGATGCAAACTCTACAAAGCATTTTGTAGAAAACTCTGTACTCTGAAATCACATACTTACATATATTCACGCCTTTATCCCTAATGGGATAGGCAGAGCATAAACGACCTGATCAAAGGACAAGTTTTGAGGGTTATTCCAGATATATCTGTATATTGCTATAGTGACAGATTGAGCCCATCGCCTTAATTGCATTACTGAAACCCTCGAATCCCTTAGCTGATTTTTACAGCATGCCTGGGAGGAGATGCGGCTGGCACATTCTATGGTTTTCTATTACTCCCAGTCCAGCATGGAAGCTGAATTGATTGAAAGCAGCAGGATTTTAGGCTTTTGCCAATTACAAAAAAAGGCTAAGCCGAATAGCAGTAGCATCTCTTGGCGGTAACAAGGATAAACCGAATGGTAGGAAATTTTGCGTTGGAAATCATAATGCAGGACTTCAGGCTTTTGCCAAAGGCAGAAAAGGATAAACTGAGCTGCAGCGATTAGCATAGCGTAGCGTCTGTTGGCGGTTGAATTCGCGTTGCAACAATACGAGGTTATTTTGGACAGAGTCTGTCTGTTGTGGACACATTTAGAACGCGCGACTGAAATAGCCCTGCGCAAGCGCCTGACACCTTGTCAACGAGTTCGTTGGATTCCACGCAAACAACTCACCAGAAAAATCAATATTTATCGAATGGTGTGACTGTGTATTGCCAGCTAGCGCCAGAGATAAGTTATAAAAATTAAAGCTAGGTCCATTAAAAATTTATAGTTACGCAGAGTTATTTAGAAATCTCGAAAACCCACTAGATAAGAAGGAGAATTATCTTTCAGTTTCTGAAAACAATGATGATAATATTGACAAATTATAATTCAAAGACATGGTGCCGTTTCAGAATTTTCTCCTTCAGTGGGTGTTGTAAAAACCTGATACGAGACAAAACCAAGGAATAGGCGGCAGCGTTTCATGCTATTATATTGTGATCGTGTTATTGAATCGATTCAGGTCTAATTTCCTTTAGAAGAACAACGTTTGAGCCTGCTACGTATAAGAGCACTGCTAGTAATATACCAAAATCGGTACCTATCTGGCAACACCAGTGTGAATGTGAACCTTTATCTCGTACCTGATGTGAGAATTGTCATTCGCGTGCATTATCTCCTTCAGAGTTTAACGACCCAGCTTTAACTGGATATTTTTCAGTATGTACTAGGGCTTCTGGAATGTAGAAATGGATTAATTGTGATAACTTAATCCCTGTCTAAATTCTGTAGGTATACCTACACGATAAAAGGAATTAGTCAAGTGTGTGAGAAGTACCACAAATATATTAAGGATCTTTCATATTCAGTAAAAGAAAAAATCATCCACATACATATGTTGCTAATGTTGAACCGTAAACAAACATTGGCACAATTTGACCGGACCCGAAAGTGGAGATCTGCCTGCCCGAAGAAGGATTTCTAATTTGATGTGATTGACGATGATGATAAAAACAATTTGTGAAGAATCTCCATTTTAATTATTTCACGCGCCATCATCAATCATTTCCCAAAGTGTGGTTAACGATGACTTCTTGCTGTTATTTTTTTGCTAACGATACTGTTGTTTATAATTTACCTCAACTTTGCACAAATTTTAAATCAAGTAAGACCTTAAGCTCTTCGAAATCTTGTGAATTATCTGAACATAATCTGGAAACTAAGATCAGCAAGTTGGTTTAATATTTTAGTTTCCTGTAAATTATTATATCCATGTTAAACTCTATCCATTAGACAATTTAAACCATCCATCGACTAAAATAGTCGACTATTTTTCCTGCAGCAAATAGTCGTCAGCAAGTAATGGTTAGTGGTTAATACTAATAGTCGTGTCCAGGATTTATCTCCACAATTAGCGCCCCATTTGCGGCGATCAGACCGGGATCAGACTATACATAGCTGTCTGTCCGCGGTGATACATTTTGCTCATAACTTACTTGGAAGTACTTAGTGATGTGTTGATGGGAATATTCCTTGTCCAACTTTTTTTTTTTTCAGTCTAATTGTAACCCACGTATTGTTATAAGTATTATTGTCTTAATAATATTGTCAACATTTGGTTTGCATTCTGACCTTAGTTTTACAAAACTTTCACGCGTTACATACGTAACCTATAATGTTTTTATTTATTAACTTGTTGTGTAACTTTGTCACAAAACCGAAGACTGTAAAAAAAGTATTCGGAAATATGAAAATCTTCTCTCCTAAACTTTAGAATCTAAAAGTAAAGGGCACATCTTTACTTGGAGGCAAATGAATAGTCATAGTTGAAAGCAAAGGCGTTAACTTATAGAGCCTCAAGGCGAATATATATTTCTAGACCTCTTTAGGAATAGACAAGACGTATATAGAAATTACCACTAAGGAAGGTGATTATTATTATGCACTTAGAAAGTTATGGCAGAAATATCATAGTCAACTTTCAACACTAAGTCGTAATACATTAAATTGGTATGTTTTTATTACTATTGACAGAGAAATAAATATAGTGCTAGAGTGTCAGGTTTAGAAAATTACTCGATGCAAAGTCGTATCATATAAATCTATCGCTGTCAGTAATTTAACGACTTTAGTCCCTAAGTTTGAGCAGTATAATACAGCAAAATTGTCTGTAACGATCTTATATTCCATGCTAGACGCGGAACCTTACAACCCCTTACTACATCAACACACAGTACTTTCTGAAATAGCAGGTATGTAAATTGTAAGTACCATTGAGAAACATTCACAGAAAATTACAAATCGCATCATATAATTTGATTTCTAATGGATACCCCAGACGTCTCTAGCCAGTAGCGCGCAATAAAGCTGCATTAACATCTTGATCGATCTCTCGTGCATATTCACTATTCAGTGAGATGTGCGTAATGCCGAGCCTACCAGCTGACTGATTGGTGCCAGCCCCCGTAGCATGCCGCCGCGCGATAACGAATATATCGCATCTATCTGTCAAACTTCCCTACAATTTTACAGATAGAAGTGATAAAATATGTGATTAAATCACTATCGCGGCCTTATCGCGGCTGCATTCTACGGGAGCTGCTATCTCAACTAGCCACATTTTAGCTCAGGTATCTTTTTGGTGATGAAAGATACTGCAATTTGATTTCTCAAACCAGACGTCTGTAGTCTCTACCATATCACACCCACTAGTGGGTAATAAAGCGGCGTTAACATCTTGATCTGCGTGATCTTGATCGATATCTCGTGCATATTCATTCAGCTGATGTACATAATGCCTAGCCACATTTTAGCTCAGGTATCCTTTTGGTGCTGAAAGATACTGCAATTGGATTTCTCAAACCAGACGTATCTACCATCTCACACCCAGTAGCGGGTAATAACGTTACATTAACATCTTGATCGATCTCTCGTGCATATTCATTCAAAATGTGCATAATTCCGAGTCTACTAGTGTTGATTGATCCATGCCAGGTAACTAAATTATAATAATTACCCTCTTGGTGATGATTAAAGATATTGCAACTGGTGTCCGGTGACTAAACTCAACCTGTTTGGTTGATTTTGTTGGTGATAAATGATATTACAGAAAAAAAAAGGCATATTTCGAACTACTCTATTATTTATTTCTTATGACCTGACCGGCATATAAGACAATACTCGGAAATAGTTTTCTACATTTTTCTTGTCTTCTATTCTAACATCCTGTATACTGTCTAAAGTCGGTGTTTTGTCCGTCATTCACAATTCGCCCTGGGACACAAGGAAAGCGGTAATCTTGGAGGAGAACGCGACCGAGCGAGAACTAATGATCGAGTTGATAAGCAACCATTGCAGCAAGTAGCCATCAGCTTCTGATTATAGACAGACGTGCATTTTTCCAGGTCCCAGCGTGAATGATTGGTGTTCCCGTTTTGATTGATTTAGATTACTGAGAATGCATTAGAAAATATTTCTAATACAATCAAGAATTATTTATTTACTTTTATTTGTGATCTATCAATGTATAAGCTAGCTAGATAAGTGGTGATTAAAGTCGATTATGAAGCGAGCTCACCCAGATGCTTAAATGGCGCCAAGTTCATTTTACTGCTTACCTGTAAAAGAAATGGTACATAAATAATACTGCTTTTTTGTCGTTTATTTAAAAAAAAATATGATAAAAATATATAGCTTGGAAAATACGGGGTATAACGAAAAGCAAACTGGTAGGCCTTGATCATTAAGAAAACTGAACAACCTTCACAAAAAAAAAAATATTTAGGACAAATAAAAATTAGGTTCCCTGTACAAATTGTCTGAACAAGGTATTAATTTTGTATGGGGAAGTCAAACGTTTTTTTTGCATCCCCTAATTATAAGTTTACAGGATGCTGTCGCACACCCGATAATGATATAAATACTAAGCTACCTTTTGTCACCAAGTAGTTAGATTTCAACTCTGTTTTTTTATTAATAAACGTCTGTCACACGAAGGTTTTGTAATGTTCTGCCGAAAATAAATCTATTACACAAACGTGTGTTGCTCTATTTCCAAATATAGAGCAGACAGATGATAGTTGTGCCCCATTTCCCTATACTATTCAAACCCGATTGACCAACTTTTGTAACAATTGCGCAACTAGAGGTCATTAGTTCAAACACACGAATAATAAAATGTACGACTATTTTTTGTGCTAAACAGAATTCTAATTAGTTCGTTTTGTGTGTATGTGTAGTAATGAAGAGATGCGCGATTTGCAGTAGGAGATACGTCGTGGTCAAATGGCAAGAGGGATTCACAGAACTTGGAACGATCCAGGATAAAACATGGTACAAATAAAGAAGAAGAAAAAGTAAGTACAAAGGACACGTTCTATTTCTTCTGTATCATGCACCTTACACCAATAAAGAAGACGAGGAAGTAACAAAGGACACGTTATATTTCTTCTGTATCATGTATCTTACATTTATTTTCCTGTTTAACTCTCTATGTCGATGACCTTATCTTGGCAGGCAATGCACTCGATAATTTTCAAAGGTTTTTATATTTTGTTTTCGACTCACGTGCACCATGGCCTGATTTTCTTATCTAAGTCATCATAATCATCATCATATGACACAGTTCTGTTGATAATATTTTTGTTAATGCTTTAGTCCTAATTTTAAACATTTATCGTAACTAATAAGCGTTATATGGCTGCACCAAAAACAACAGCTTTTATCAATATTGTGCCATTATTTTCTAATGAAGATAAGATCAGGACATATGTTTATTATTAGTAAACAATATGAATGAATATGATGCACGACCTGATTCTAAGTCTGCTTGTTTCGTATTAACTGTTTTTAATGTTATTTTCCCGTATTGATAAGTAATTAGGTACAAATAGGGTGTAAGGGATAGCTCCCGACAACTCCTTTAAGTTTTCAGTCCCATCCCAGTATCCGGTATTTTAGTTTGAATGTGAATGAACATTTGAACATATTAGAAACGCAATGAATGATAGTATCAGTTTAGTTGCGTATACCCGACCCCGTTATCAATATTGACCATAAGGGGTAATCGGTCACATTCCGGCTCTCATTCACTCATTCACCAGAGTTCTCGTTCACTGATAATACGGTAATAGGAGATCGCTCCAGACTCTGCAATGTACCGAGCGCGAAGAGAAATATTTTGTTACAATATTCGTTGTCAATATTCAAGTAATCGGGTACCAGCCGGATTTTTTAAAGGATTTTTTTATCGGGTATTTTTCTGACCCCAAATTGTTATCGACTAACATATCAATCTTAATCCTAGCTATAAATTCAGAAGTCAAAATAGGGACAGTTGTCAGCACATAAAGCTACCCATTAGGGATTAATACAGGTAGTATTCTATAAAATTGTATTTTATGGGTCGTTGAAAGTGTAACTCAACATGCTGTCTATCGTACTGCGTAATTCAGTCCCGAATTTAATCGTGTTTAAGTTTATCTAAATTGCATAGGTGTGGCCGATATCGCGCCTATCGTACAAACACAACATGATGCGAGAGGAATCAGGTGTCTAGGTACTAAAGCGGTGATAAAACCAACTTTACCTTGGAAATATCTTTCCTAATTCTAACCTAAGTAGACCTTTTCAAATGCTTAGTAAAATGACTTAATACAAACAAAATTGCTCCGAGAGAGCTCATATTATAGTGGCAGGAGAAAACTACGCAGTAAAAACAAGGCGAGATACGAAATCAAATGATATGAAAAACAAAACGTAATTGCTATTGATAATGTCGGGTTTATCGTAAAGATTACTGTAACGGATTACAAAACTGATAGAAATGAGTTAGAAAATCATAAAATTAAACGTGTCAAGACGGACGATGTAATTAATGAACTGTCAAAATGTAAAGATAAATATATAAGATAGCGATTGAGAATTGATATTCAAACAAAGTGGGCGATGTCTTATGAAAGAAATATCAATGCTGCGCGTCAGTTAAACCTCTCTCTGTATTCAAAATTTAGAAGCATGATTGACAACAGACAATTGTGTTTTAATAGCGAGACAAAAACTGATCGCATGTAGGCGAACGAGAATATAAGACATGCATGGAACACTAAACAAATCAATACATAGGTGAGTACAAGACCGATCAAATTAATAGAATTATGGTTAAATCAAGCTGGTCGGAGAACTTGAAGAACACCATTTAGATTGCGTTTCTTTTTGCACAGAGCCTGTGCTATCAACTGCCTTGTTAGCTGCAAAAAAAATCGCAAGACTTTTGGCTCGAAGTTGCAAAATGTCAGGTGGAGATTTATATGCAGAAAATGCTAAGCTAGACCGAACCAATGATTGGTAGTGGGCGATCGCTTGACACGCTTATTCCTGCCATCGTGGTGGTTCTTATGTCGAGAGGCGTGGGTTGGTTTCTGCTTGCTGTGGCTGCTTGGATTGCGAGATGGACGGTAAGGCACGACAGGTGCCGCCCACGGTGTGAAAGTCGACTGCCCGCAGGGGACAGAGTTATTGGACTAGCGCTGGCAGGTCAAAAGCTAATGAACTGAAACACGAAGAAAGTGTCCTGAACGATTCTGAGGGTACACATACATTTGCAAGGGTGATGGATGATGTAGTCAAAATTAAAGACTATACAGAAGCTTTGAAGTAACCTACGACTATTAATTTGCATCAGATGATCGACTGTGGTCGGGCGTTTGATAAATTAAATGTTTATCTTTCGATTCATTATAAATATGATATATATTTGAAAGCTCTTTATTCTACGCTCTTTATGCTACAGAAACTACTTAACTATCAAAAACCATATAAATAAACTGTAAGCGTATGTCATAAATCTCTTTAGCAATAAGAAAACAATCATGCAGATGATTATGCATTAACAACAGAAAGATGGAAGCCAACTTTATAAATACTTTATCAAACACCGATAGTAAACAATATAGCAGAGACAATAACAATAAAACTTTTATTTATAAAGTCATATTTTTATCGACTAATTGTTTTCCCTTTAACCTCATCCTCATCGATCAGAAGTTTTCTAAAGTCATAAATAAAGATTCCTTTCTTGACATCACCACACCTTACCACAATATATGAATTTACAAATCAATATCTATTGATTGGATATTTTAATTCTTTGCACGAGCGTTGGAATATGAGTCTTATGTAGATGATGTTATAGCTAAGGAAGACGTGGATGTATTGTGACAGTGGGTAGTTATTAATGATGTACGGCTCGTGTCACGGGCAATAACGTTCGGAAATCAGTATAAATGAGCAAACTTGTATACTTAGGGTCTAGACACACTGGACTAGACGATATACATTCGCAATATTTCCGATCGAAAATTAAGAACTCAAATAAGTTTTCTCAGACGGGTAACCGAATTTTTAACCATCGAACTGTTGGGCTCAAAGCTGTATCCTTAAAAAAGGCCTATCCTACGGGTTAGGCCCTCTGACTCTACCTACATCGTGCTGCTCGTTGTTCGTCGATGCCACAAGCAATACAAAATCAGTTATATATGTTTGCTGAGCTGTGTGGAGCAGCCCTAAAGCGCAATTTGCGTGGGTGCGAACTCTTCACCGCTTAACTCGGAACAGATGATGTTTGGAGAACGGCACGGTAACCTTTACGGTGGTCTCGTAAAAATATTATCGCCGTGAAATTGGCTTCGACTGGCTCCAAATCTGGTATTTTTGTAACAAAAGCTATAAAATAGCGTATCATGGTATTTTACCTATTTAAATCGAAATAAAACTATTTTAAAAGTAGCAACTGAAAAGTTTCCTATATAGGATTCCTCTTGGAAAGGTAGTTAAGAGGATTAACGAGGTAATTACTTCCCAGATAATTGCAGCAGGAAGAAAACCGCCATTAAACCTATTGTAAAAGTAATTAACCTATAAAGAACTCTACACAATAGAAAGCTATCAGGTAGGAACACCTGCATGCTGACCTGAGAAATAAAGTCTTGATCTGTCAAAGAAGCGATAAAAGTTTGGAAATACCCGGCATGCTTGCATAATAAGTTAATATACGATTAGAGTAATCAAAACAAATGTATGGTCGGGTCGTGTTTAATGGTTTCGCGTGGGTGCCTTCCGCGCCATTAGACGAAACTAATGTCGAACCTACGACCGCAGACACGCATAATGCCCTCATAACGGTGAAGAAATCCAAATTTTGTATCAAAAACAAAGAATTCCATTGTATTTTTAAAACATTTATGTAGGCAGATCGAGAGAAAGCAAATGAAACCAGCTTAAAATATCGCTTATGTTACAACATTATGATCCAACGCTGATTTAGGTGACTTTATTACCCACATATCTTTCAATAAGCCGGTTTAAAACCACAGATTGTCAACGTCTCATAAAACATGGTTAAGCTACACTTCGTTGCTCCGACCGAAAAAGTAACACGATATTCGCCAGAAAAGAATATTCGATCCGGCGCGAAGGACCAAAAAAACATGGCGGGACTTGGATTTCGTCAACTAATACTTTATTTTTTGTGTGAAACTTGAGACGCCTAATTGACAGCTGGTGTGCGAAGTTTTGGCCACGTGTAATAGACACTAACGAATATTAAAAATAAATTATGGCCAATCATGTTCACCAAAAACGACATGTTTGTTGTTTAAATCACAGTAAAAGCCATTTGACGGTTCGATTAGAAATAACTAAACGGTGCTATTAGATGTAGATTAAGTTGCGATGATATTCCATTATGCTGGAACAGGAAATATAGCTTCCTTGGTCATAATGACGACGCCAACGCAATAGATAAAGCATAAAGGTAATATGCGTGTATTTTAACTTTATTTGCAGTGTGGGCGTCTCTTTCTAACTCGATAGAGATGAGGGACGAGCCAGATAATAATAGACGCTCAAGAAAACGTTTATCAATGGATGTAAAACCCCATGCATATTGCATCCAGCAACTTATTATAGTCGATATGATTTAAGTGCGTATTCAACGTTTTTATGATACAAAATGGCTACTGTCATATTTTAACCAAACAATTTTGTAAACCGTTATTGAACTCATGGATAGTAAGTACAAAGTACCTTCTTCAAATTTAAAATTGGTACTACAAACTCCATCATTCCTTACTAAACCATTTCTCAATTTCACAGATAAGGAAATGTGCCGGCGACGACTTCATATAGCATTTCAGCTGGGGCACTTTCCCAACAGGGGTCAGACTTGTTAAATCTGCACCACAGCTTACCATACCATAATAGACGAGCGTTGTTTATGATCCTGGCTTGAACTTGGCAGAATGGATAGAAAGCCTCGGCCTACGCATGCGAAAGGTTATACGCCTACGCGAATTAGATATAAACTCATTTGAGAAAAATAAATGGACCGTCCATGTAAGTCTTTCTTCAAGGTGGTCTGATATTTATCAAATGAAATATATTTTTGAATCGCCTTTATGAAACTGGGATTCAAATTTGAAACTATCTAGTTTAACTTGAATGATTGTAATATCTTCTCTTTAGTATACTAACGTTACATACAACAATTCCAATAAGCAATCAAGCTTTAAAAAAGCTTTCAAGCAAGAACAAGCATTCGACCCTATCCAATAAAAATCCAACCCGCGAAAATTTCAGAACATAGAGAAAAACTAGCATGTCGCCGCAAAAAGAAGATTCATAGGCACACGAACAGCTTCAATAGGATCACAAAAAAAAAAAAAAATGCATCATAATCATAGATACAAAACCCATCCCCGTAGAAAGGCCAGGCCCACGCGTGCGAGAGGTCAAACACCCACGCGAATCAGACTGTATAGCTGTGACGCAACGCGGAGGCTGCGGCAATTACTAAATAATTGATGATCATTGCAGAATACTGCGGGGGAGGCTTCGTGCACCGATAATGCGCCTTGTTTATGAGGGCGCGTGCTAAGTAGACACAAGAAGATGCATCGCTTTATACTTCAGGCTAAAGACTGCTATTCAACAATAATTATATATGAAAAGATAAGATGAGGGAAGGGGACTCAATAATACACTTCATTCATGCAAAAAAGATGAAAATAAAAAGCATAATAAACTTTGCCAAGCCATTTCTCAAAGCGACTATGATAGATGTGAAGATTGAAATATTAGAAAGGCGTCTTTGCAAATTATTGAATAGCAAAAAATATTTGAAATAACAGATTAACAGCATGGGGTCATAAGGTTGGGCGCCATATTTGAAAATTATTCGTATTGAAGCATCAGTTCTGTCCGACACACACATAAATATCATAAACAGAAATATGATATTGATGCTAAATATGATAATGTTGTTAATAACGAGGCGTCACCGAATTCCTCAATAAATTAGTATCGTAATAAAGACAGCATTAGAAACACATTAGCGAATTTTGAAATAACTGGGGTTATAGCGGCGCCAGATTTGGAAAGATATGGTGAAGATGCCATATAGTTTTGCAACTTTAAACTACTATGAATTATAAATATGATTGGACGCGACTCTGATTTTGCAGATAGCTATCCCGTTGAAGATGATAGGACATTAATAATTAAAAAAGTAAGATAATATCTGTGCGACCCACACATCTTAATTTGAATATAAAATAGATATTCATTTCCTGTCCAGTAAATCGGCGAGCCATTTCTCGTGACCGCAAACCAAAGACTTCTAAAAGTTTATATAGAAGTCTTTGCCGCAAACAAGAAATAAACCCGAATATAGAAGTCACTAATGAAGTAATACTTAACATTATTATGACCAAAACTGTTCGAAACGTGATTTAAACTACACATTTGTCATAAACTCGTGAATCAGCAACTTTCTCTCTTATAAATACTTATTATCATCAAAAGCAATAAAATCTTTTGTTTTAACATGTATAAGTGCGTCGTAAAACCGCTTTTGATGATAATAAGTATTTATAAGAGAGAAAGTTGCTGATTCACGAGTTTATGACAAATGTGTAGTTTAAATCACGTTTCGAACAGTTTTGGTCATAATAATGTTAAGTATTACTTCATTAGTGACTTCTATATTCGGGTTTATTTCTTGTTTGCGGCAAAGACTTCTATATAAACTTTTAGAAGTCTTTGGTTTGCGGTCACGAGAAATGGCTCGCCGATTTACTGGACAGGAAATGAATATCTATTTTATATTCAAATTAAGATGTGTGGGTCGCACAGATATTATCTTACTTTTTTAATTATTAATGTCCTATCATCTTCAACGGGATAGCTATCTGCAAAATCAGAGTCGCGTCCAATCATATTTATAATTCATAGTAGTTTAAAGTTGCAAAACTATATGGCATCTTCACCATATCTTTCCAAATCTGGCGCCGCTATAACCCCAGTTATTTCAAAATTCGCTAATGTGTTTCTAATGCTGTCTTTATTACGATACTAATTTATTGAGGAATTCGGTGACGCCTCGTTATTAACAACATTATCATATTTAGCATCAATATCATATTTCTGTTTATGATATTTATGTGTGTGTCGGACAGAACTGATGCTTCAATACGAATAATTTTCAAATATGGCGCCCAACCTTATGACCCCATGCTGTTAATCTGTTATTTCAAATATTTTTTGCTATTCAATAATTTGCAAAGACGCCTTTCTAATATTTCAATCTTCACATCTATCATAGTCGCTTTGAGAAATGGCTTGGCAAAGTTTATTATGCTTTTTATTTTCATCTTTTTTGCATGAATGAAGTGTATTATTGAGTCCCCTTCCCTCATCTTATCTTTTCATATATAATTATTGTTGAATAGCAGTCTTTAGCCTGAAGTATAAAGCGATGCATCTTCTTGTGTCTACTTAGCACGCGCCCTCATAAACAAGGCGCATTATCGGTGCACGAAGCCTCCCCCGCAGTATTCTGCAATGATCATCAATTATTTAGTAATTGCCGCAGCCTCCGCGTTGCGTCACAGCTATACAGTCTGATTCGCGTGGGTGTTTGACCTCTCGCACGCGTGGGCCTGGCCTTTCTACGGGGATGGGTTTTGTATCTATGATTATGATGCATTTTTTTTTTTTTTTTGTGATCCTATTGAAGCTGTTCGTGTGCCTATGAATCTTCTTTTTGCGGCGACATGCTAGTTTTTCTCTATGTTCTGAAATTTTCGCGGGTTGGATTTTTATTGGATAGGGTCGAATGCTTGTTCTTGCTTGAAAGCTTTTTTAAAGCTTGATTGCTTATTGGAATTGTTGTATGTAACGTTAGTATACTAAAGAGAAGATATTACAATCATTCAAGTTAAACTAGATAGTTTCAAATTTGAATCCCAGTTTCATAAAGGCGATTCAAAAATATATTTCATTTGATAAATATCAGACCACCTTGAAGAAAGACTTACATGGACGGTCCATTTATTTTTCTCAAATGAGTTTATATCTAATTCGCGTAGGCGTATAACCTTTCGCATGCGTAGGCCGAGGCTTTCTATCCATTCTGCCAAGTTCAAGCCAGGATCATAAACAACGCTCGTCTATTATGGTATGGTAAGCTGTGGTGCAGATTTAACAAGTCTGACCCCTGTTGGGAAAGTGCCCCAGCTGAAATGCTATATGAAGTCGTCGCCGGCACATTTCCTTATCTGTGAAATTGAGAAATGGTTTAGTAAGGAATGATGGAGTTTGTAGTACCAATTTTAAATTTGAAGAAGGTACTTTGTACTTACTATCCATGAGTTCAATAACGGTTTACAAAATTGTTTGGTTAAAATATGACAGTAGCCATTTTGTATCATAAAAACGTTGAATACGCACTTAAATCATATCGACTATAATAAGTTGCTGGATGCAATATGCATGGGGTTTTACATCCATTGATAAACGTTTTCTTGAGCGTCTATTATTATCTGGCTCGTCCCTCATCTCTATCGAGTTAGAAAGAGACGCCCACACTGCAAATAAAGTTAAAATACACGCATATTACCTTTATGCTTTATCTATTGCGTTGGCGTCGTCATTATGACCAAGGAAGCTATATTTCCTGTTCCAGCATAATGGAATATCATCGCAACTTAATCTACATCTAATAGCACCGTTTAGTTATTTCTAATCGAACCGTCAAATGGCTTTTACTGTGATTTAAACAACAAACATGTCGTTTTTGGTGAACATGATTGGCCATAATTTATTTTTAATATTCGTTAGTGTCTATTACACGTGGCCAAAACTTCGCACACCAGCTGTCAATTAGGCGTCTCAAGTTTCACACAAAAAATAAAGTATTAGTTGACGAAATCCAAGTCCCGCCATGTTTTTTTGGTCCTTCGCGCCGGATCGAATATTCTTTTCTGGCGAATATCGTGTTACTTTTTCGGTCGGAGCAACGAAGTGTAGCTTAACCATGTTTTATGAGACGTTGACAATCTGTGGTTTTAAACCGGCTTATTGAAAGATATGTGGGTAATAAAGTCACCTAAATCAGCGTTGGATCATAATGTTGTAACATAAGCGATATTTTAAGCTGGTTTCATTTGCTTTCTCTCGATCTGCCTACATAAATGTTTTAAAAATACAATGGAATTCTTTGTTTTTGATACAAAATTTGGATTTCTTCACCGTTATGAGGGCATTATGCGTGTCTGCGGTCGTAGGTTCGACATTAGTTTCGTCTAATGGCGCGGAAGGCACCCACGCGAAACCATTAAACACGACCCGACCATACATTTGTTTTGATTACTCTAATCGTATATTAACTTATTATGCAAGCATGCCGGGTATTTCCAAACTTTTATCGCTTCTTTGACAGATCAAGACTTTATTTCTCAGGTCAGCATGCAGGTGTTCCTACCTGATAGCTTTCTATTGTGTAGAGTTCTTTATAGGTTAATTACTTTTACAATAGGTTTAATGGCGGTTTTCTTCCTGCTGCAATTATCTGGGAAGTAATTACCTCGTTAATCCTCTTAACTACCTTTCCAAGAGGAATCCTATATAGGAAACTTTTCAGTTGCTACTTTTAAAATAGTTTTATTTCGATTTAAATAGGTAAAATACCATGATACGCTATTTTATAGCTTTTGTTACAAAAATACCAGATTTGGAGCCAGTCGAAGCCAATTTCACGGCGATAATATTTTTACGAGACCACCGTAAAGGTTACCGTGCCGTTCTCCAAACATCATCTGTTCCGAGTTAAGCGGTGAAGAGTTCGCACCCACGCAAATTGCGCTTTAGGGCTGCTCCACACAGCTCAGCAAACATATATAACTGATTTTGTATTGCTTGTGGCATCGACGAACAACGAGCAGCACGATGTAGGTAGAGTCAGAGGGCCTAACCCGTAGGATAGGCCTTTTTTAAGGATACAGCTTTGAGCCCAACAGTTCGATGGTTAAAAATTCGGTTACCCGTCTGAGAAAACTTATTTGAGTTCTTAATTTTCGATCGGAAATATTGCGAATGTATATCGTCTAGTCCAGTGTGTCTAGACCCTAAGTATACAAGTTTGCTCATTTATACTGATTTCCGAACGTTATTGCCCGTGACACGAGCCGTACATCATTAATAACTACCCACTGTCACAATACATCCACGTCTTCCTTAGCTATAACATCATCTACATAAGACTCATATTCCAACGCTCGTGCAAAGAATTAAAATATCCAATCAATAGATATTGATTTGTAAATTCATATATTGTGGTAAGGTGTGGTGATGTCAAGAAAGGAATCTTTATTTATGACTTTAGAAAACTTCTGATCGATGAGGATGAGGTTAAAGGGAAAACAATTAGTCGATAAAAATATGACTTTATAAATAAAAGTTTTATTGTTATTGTCTCTGCTATATTGTTTACTATCGGTGTTTGATAAAGTATTTATAAAGTTGGCTTCCATCTTTCTGTTGTTAATGCATAATCATCTGCATGATTGTTTTCTTATTGCTAAAGAGATTTATGACAT
>JARACY010005810.1:0-20197 GCA_029255725.1 Scrobipalpa atriplicella
TACCGTAGATCATTAAAGATTAAAAAAACGTAGAATATTCGTGACATTTTCATCACATTCTACCATAGTAAACCGACTGGTTTTTATAACCTTCAGAAAAACAATCTTGTCTGGGTATGATTCATGGACCTCATAAATAAGCTTTGCAAGTGCCTTGCTCTTGTGAGCTCAGCCAGTTTGGATCGGAACGGAATCTAACTCTTTAGGAGCAGCCGTTAGGCATGATCTCCGTAGAGTGGTCCTCCCCACAAGGGGTCCCTTTCCCACGTGTATCCCTGTCGAAATAATGCAATGTTTAGCGTGAAAGGCTCTATGGTCTTATCGGTCGAACTGAAGACGAAACAGTGGTCAAAAAACGACGAACCAATGCGTTTCGTGTTCTTCGACGATCAACAGAAAGGCCATAGGCCATAGAGCCTTTCACGCTAGTCATAAGCGTTTGTTTTGCTGTTGTATATTGGTACATACAGTCAAATAGGTTTACATTTAAAATATCAGGTGATACACCTAAAATGTCCTAACCAAACTAGAAACAACAACACAAAATTGTTGTCCCCTGCCGGGAAACGAACCCAGGATCTCTGGGTCGAGAGCCTACGGTTCAGACCGCTAGATTCCAACAGAACACGGAGTTACTTATTCAAAGTTGATTAGTATCTTGGCGCAGCAGCACACGGGTTCAACCTTGCCAACGTCGGTTAGCCGCTTGCAATCAGACATGGAAGCTCGCAGGCGCGACATGCGATGGTTTCACTAGTGTGTGTTCGGTGTGTTGCATAATCAAATCAGACGCGTGTTTCACTGCTGGCACGTGCAGCGCAGTCGGTAGCGCGGCAAAGGGGGGTAATGTTTTCATAGATTTCTAACATTCACTAGAACAGAGAAACAAACATGCTTACTTAAAATGTAATTTTTTGAAACAATATGAAAATAGCAAAAACAATTATGCCACTTGTTATCGGAATCAACCCAGCAGTTTTGGATGCTACTGAACTCACGAATCTGTCTATCAATAATTTTAAAGAACTTGTTTATACGTATAGCCCACGAGATTTCTGTTGCAAATTATATCCAATTTGACGTAAATCAACTGAGCTGTAATGTCACTTCTAACCTGCTACCCAGGAAATCCAGAATTTCACCATGAATGCCTGCGTTTGCTATTATACATACATAGGCGCTACGTTTGCTTATTGACAACGTGATAGTATTTAGATCGGTATTCTACACTAGTTTGATGACTACACGGGAGACATTCCAGGGCTTGAAAGGTGGAGAAATATAAGTAATTTTATCATCAGTTTTTCTTTTTTCATTCTGGCTGGGAGGCTGGCACTAAACCCCTCTTCAGAGCCAAGTTATTTACTGTTTTGTTGATGTATCGAAATTCCAGTGCCTTTCAAGCTTCTTGGCCTCGGTCATCACTAGATTAGAATATAATACACCAAAAATATAATATAAAAATACCAAAAAAAAATCTTTTTGCCTGTTGTACTTGTGCTACTGTTATTCCCAATAATATCTGTGATTATTACTAAACTTTTAGTCATAGGATTGGTCATTGGTATTTTTAGACACCATAAATTTGTCCTTCCATAAAAACATTAGGTACTCAAACAAAGTCATGTTTCCGAAACGAAATTGTAATTAAGTAGTTTTCCATTGGTATGTTTGACGTCATTTCGATTGTGAACCAATTTGAAAGGTAAGCTTGGTTTCTACGTAAAGCGTATTGTTTAATTCTCAAAAAGAAATACTTGCCAAAAGATACCTATCACCATGCTATCACTATCTGTAATCTCTGTTTTATTATTAAGGTTCAGTCAACAACCTCTTTAGGGTAACAGGGCTGCTCCAAACCAATGGAGTTTTGCCAGGTGTTTTATTTTTATTTTTAGGCAATATTTCATATAATACTTGTACAGTTTAATAACCTGCACAACTATACGAAATTTCATGAAAAAGCATAAACAATTACCTTAGAAAACTTTCGGTTTGGAGCGGCCCTGTTACCCAAAAGAGGTTGTTGACTGTACGTATGACTAATTTGTGGCTAAGTAACTTTTACACGACTTTCAAGTTCAAGGAAGGATAATGTTCCTACCACATTCACTAATATAACTGCACATTGATGAGCTTTGCAATGTTTTTATGTTGTCTACTGCTCTATTTATAAACGAGTCAAAATATTTCTTTATTTATGTTCTTTACGATTGGAATGTCTCTAAATCGGGCCACAAAAAAAATACAAAAATGCGCTTCAAATTCCTTCGCTTTTTTAGAACAACACTAAAGAGGAAAGATTTCTTCGATATGGATTATTTTTATTATCGTTTTCTTTTTGTTTATCTCGTCTTTCACCGGTATACACGGGCCTAAGCCAAGTGTATATCTGCCCCCGTAGCATGCGGCCGCGATAGCCGTTTTATCACACATTTTATCGCATCTATCTGTCAAATTGTATGGGAGTTTGACAGATAGATGCGATGTATTCGTTATCGCGCGACGGCATGCTACAGGGGCAGGGTTAATAATTGCGTTCTGAGAGTATTATTATTATGAGCCTGTGGTGTCCCATTGCATAAATAAAAAATTAAAAAGCAACGGATTGACTTTAAAATTCCTTTGATCTTTAGGTAAAAAGGGCATTAACTTTGAAGACACTACACTACGAAATGATCTCTCATTTTATGTTAGCGATTTTAAAGCGGTAAGACAAGACTGTCAAGGAATCTTTTAACTAAGATAAATCCCTTTTAAGACCTTTCCGCGGAATGTTATCTCAAAGGTCAATCAAAAATGCTGTACGTACGATGCACATTTTAAAGAATAAAATGAGCATTTATCTTAAGTATGATGTACTTCGATAAAAATTACACGGTAGTTGGAAAGTGGCAAAATAATGCGACAATCAAGAACAGTGGTGAACTTTCAAGGTCAGATGGAACATTAAACTTAAACAAAACATTAAAAACGCTAGACATTGCTTTATCTCGACAGAGATACAAGAAGGAAAGGGCCCCCTTGTGGAGAGGACCACTCTGCGGAGATCATGCCTAACAGGTGCTCCTAAAGAGTTGGAATCCGTTTCGATCCAAACAAAAGGGCAAAACTCAAAAGGGTAAACGACTCTCAACATTTTTCGTGAACCGTCAACAGCGCAACAACAAAGCTTTTTTGTAGAGGCAACGCTGTTTTTTTTTTAAATTATTTATATCTTTAATTATACCTAGTTTTCACAGAGTTATCAAGGCGATCGACTCGAAACCCACACGACAAGAAGATGAAGAAGACATTGTTCTCAGTTATCTACTTATCACAAAAAATAGAAGTAAGTAAATGAGATCCAGAATGCGCATGAGTTTAGATTTTTTTTCCAAGCATCACGCCTATATTGCTAAGCAAACATGTCTGTAGCAACAAAATTGGTACAATATTACCCTAATCAACCAATCTATATTCCCTGTCGCGTCACAAAAATACAGCCTTGGTCCATCGGCGTAGCATATTGATTGCATGGAATGTACCCTTGAACACATCGATATACCGGCTGTTTTAAAAGCCATCATAATGACACCTCCAATTGCGCAAAAGGTTGAAGACCTATGTTCTGCCAAGGTAAAACTTTTTAGCGGCCTATATTGACGATAATATTATACTATTCTTTGGTCTGCTACCTACTAAAATAGCTTCTGCCGTTCTTACAAAAAATATATTAAACTTTGAAGAAAAATGTATTCCAGATGCGGATTATCCGCTTTATACTTAAGAAGCTTAGTCAACTTTAGACGAGTCCACCAAAGGTCCAAACCCTACTCTGCCTGGATCTGGAATGCATATACGATGGAAAACGTATTATGAATGTATGTAACGTATATGTTGAAACGCATTTATACACCCAGAACGACAGACTATTTGTTGAAATAAATATCCTTATCTTTTTTTTAGAAAAAGGTGATATTGCGGGGAATACCGTAGATCATTAAAGATTAAAAAAACGTAGAATATTCGTGACATTTTCATCACATTCTACCATAGTAAACCGGCTGGTTTTTATAACCTTCAGAAAAACAATCTTGTCTGGGTATGATTCATGGACCTCATAAATAAGCTTTGCAAGTGCCTTGCTCTTGTGAGCTCAGCCAGTTTGGATCGGAACGGAATCTAACTCTTTAGGAGCAGCCGTTAGGCATGATCTCCGTAGAGTGGTCCTCCCCACAAGGGGTCCCTTTCCCACGTGTATCCCTGTCGAAATAATGCAATGTTTAGCGTGAAAGGCTCTATGGTCTTATCGGTCGAACTGAAGACGAACAGTGGTCAAAAAACGACGAACCAATGCGTTTCGTGTTCTTCGACGATCAACAGAAAGGCCATAGGCCATAGAGCCTTTCACGCTAGTCATAAGCGTTTGTTTTGCTGTTGTATATTGGTACATACAGTCAAATAGGTTTACATTTAAAATATCAGTAAGTAGGCGATGGGCTGACACCTGTCACTATAGCGATATACTACCATAAACACCTATAATAACCCTCAAAACTTGTCAGACGTGGCGGAACGACCTTTGGGTCGTTTTTCGCTCTGCCTACCCCTTTAGGGATAAAGGCGTGATTTATGTATGTATGTAGTAAGTAAATACTTAGGTAGGTACATAGTTATGCTTCCTTACCTTAAAACATGCTTTTTTCCTTGGATTGTATAATACTAACAATCCATAGCATAAAACCTAAGTGACTCTAAATATTTGCAGTATTTATACTCCTCGACCTCGTCCTTGTCAATTACCACCCAGGTGTCAATCAGCTACTAAATCCAAGTTTACGCAGATATGTGTGTTTGAGAGTGAGAATAAATGCGTCATGTAAAAACCTAGTAGGCCCTGAACTAGATTCTAGAAAAATGTGCTAAGATGGACACAAAGTAAGCGAATCGTCACTTGTTTATATTATGACTGCGAAAGTTATCTTGAATGCTGGAGTTGGACATGGAATATTTTTTTCACTATTTTTATGATTTTACAAGCACCTGTGAGATCTCTATACCCTCTAGCCCGAAAACTTAGAGGAAATAAGTTCTTCTAACTCTACCACTGACAATTTAATTTCAGGACAAAAAAATCTTGCCAATTCAATTCACATTTGTATGTAATTAATCTGCTAGGAAACATAATTTATATGGAATGTCAGACCTCTACAGTAGTATAAACCAAAAAAATGTTCACTACAATTCACATCCGTCAATAAGTTTTATTTCATTCTTGTGTCCCACTGAACGTACTCAATGCCTAAGAATCGTTCATTCGAACAGAATACGAAATCAGCTCAAATTCATGAATCAGTCTAGGTTTTTCCTGTATTAAAGAGAACGTACAGTGGGCAGCAGGTCGAGTTACCACATTGGCGGACCAATTTATACTGGCTATACAGTAAACCAAGTAGTTATAACCAGTTTATATTGGTCCGTAAAATGGATAACTCGACCTGCTGCCCACTGTACATACTTCAGATGTGTATCACGGTAGTAGGACATTAAAGTACATGGAACTTACGATACTGAGAATGAGAAGTATGAAAAAAAAAGTTGGGAAAAGGAAAAGTACAACTGAGTAGACCTTCATTCATGTGATTACTAGTCTATGATATGACTTCCAATCTGGGTATATTTATTTTGTTGCTTTTGATGTGGTAAAATAAGGTATTTTGGACTATAAGAGGATTTAAAAGTACACAACTCGGTGCAGACAAAAAGAGAACAAAAGCGACTCTACTATATGTTGTTTATGTTTTAAAAGTGCTTTTCAATGGGTGGGCAGTTCCAGGTGCTTTACAGGCTTCTGGATAAGATTGCTTAATCATCGACATTACTTCACCTCTAGTATAGAATAGGATCCAGAAAAAAAATATAAACCAAGTGGGAATGAAACAAGAGTTAATCTTTAGACTTTTCTTAGTCTTTCATCTGATTTATAGAGTCAGAAAGAAAAAACCGCATTTGACAAATGTACGTCTGGCCACGTCTGGCTGGGATTAAAGCGTTGTTTAAGTTTAAGCTTAAGTTCTGGGAACTACGATGGAATCAAAATTGGAACATCGCACATCAAGGCAACCATCAAATCAATGAATGACGTAAGCAAGACATACGATACGTTTTCTGTGACGTAATGAAGAATACTCGAAAACGTGTTGCAGTGGATTTCCGACCTAGCGTATTGGTCATTGATTTATGGAATTCGTGAAAAAAGACTAACTTTTTCACCATCTATGTCTGCGTGACGTCAATCATAGTATTTTTACAAGTTGGAGCAGAGGAAGCCGAAAAAACTGATAGAGGGTTAGAATATTACAATAAAATTAGTCATACGTACAGTCAACAACCTCTTTTGGGTAACAGGGCCGCTCCAAACCGAAAGTTTTCTAAGGTAATTGTTTATGCTTTTTCATGAAATTTCGTATAGTTGTGCAGGTTATTAAACTGTACAAGTATTATATGAAATATTGCCTAAAAATAAAAATAAAACACCTGGCAAAACTCCATTGGTTTGGAGCAGCCCTGTTACCCTAAAGAGGTTGTTGACTGAACCTTAATAATAAAACAGAGATTACAGATAGTGATAGCATGGTGATAGGTATCTTTTGGCAAGTATTTCTTTTTGAGAATTAAACAATACGCTTTACGTAGAAACCAAGCTTACCTTTCAAATTGGTTCACAATCGAAATGACGTCAAACATACCAATGGAAAACTACTTAATTACAATTTCGTTTCGGAAACATGACTTTGTTTGAGTACCTAATGTTTTTATGGAAGGACAAATTTATGGTGTCTAAAAATACCAATGACCAATCCTATGACTAAAAGTTTAGTAATAATCACAGATATTATTGGGAATAACAGTAGCACAAGTACAACAGGCAAAAAGATTTTTTTTTGGTATTTTTATATTATATTTTTGGTGTATTATATTCTAATCTAGTGATGACCGAGGCCAAGAAGCTTGAAAGGCACTGGAATTTCGATACATCAACAAAACAGTAAATAACTTGGCTCTGAAGAGGGGTTTAGTGCCAGCCTCCCAGCCAGAATGAAAAAAGAAAAACTGATGATAAAATTACTTATATTTCTCCACCTTTCAAGCCCTGGAATGTCTCCCGTGTAGTCATCAAACTAGTGTAGAATACCGATCTAAATACTATCACGTTGTCAATAAGCAAACGTAGCGCCTATGTATGTATAATAGCAAACGCAGGCATTCATGGTGAAATTCTGGATTTCCTGGGTAGCAGGTTAGAAGTGACATTACAGCTCAGTTGATTTACGTCAAATTGGATATAATTTGCAACAGAAATCTCGTGGGCTATACGTATAAACAAGTTCTTTAAAATTATTGATAGACAGATTCGTGAGTTCAGTAGGCATCCAAAACTGCTGGGTTGATTCCGATAACAAGTGGCATAATTGTTTTTGCTATTTTCATATTGTTTCAAAAAATTACATTTTAAGTAAGCATGTTTGTTTCTCTGTTCTAGTGAATGTTAGAAATCTATGAAAACATTACCCCCCTTTGCCGCGCTACCGACTGCGCTGCACGTGCCAGCAGTGAAACACGCGTCTGATTTGATTATGCAACACACCGAACACACACTAGTGAAACCATCGCATGTCGCGCCTGCGAGCTTCCATGTCTGATTGCAAGCGGCTAACCGACGTTGGCAAGGTTGAACCCGTGTGCTGCTGCGCCAAGATACTAATCAACTTTGAATAGTAACTCCGTGTTCTGTTGGAATCTAGCGGTCTGAACCGTAGGCTCTCGACCCAGAGATCCTGGGTTCGTTTCCCGACAGGGGACAACAATTTTGTGTTGTTGTTTCTAGTTTGGTTAGGACATTTTAGGTGTATCACCTGATATTTTAAATGTAAACCTATTTGACTGTATGTACCAATATACAACAGCAAAACAAACGCTTATGACTAGCGTGAAAGGCTCTATGGCCTATGGCCTTTCTGTTGATCGTCGAAGAACACGAAACGCATTGGTTCGTCGTTTTTTGACCACTGTTTCGTCTTCAGTTCGACCGATAAGACCATAGAGCCTTTCACGCTAAACATTGCATTATTTCGACAGGGATACACGTGGGAAAGGGACCCCTTGTGGGGAGGACCACTCTACGGAGATCATGCCTAACGGCTGCTCCTAAAGAGTTAGATTCCGTTCCGATCCAAACTGGCTGAGCTCACAAGAGCAAGGCACTTGCAAAGCTTATTTATGAGGTCCATGAATCATACCCAGACAAGATTGTTTTTCTGAAGGTTATAAAAACCAGCCGGTTTACTATGGTAGAATGTGATGAAAATGTCACGAATATTCTACGTTTTTTTAATCTTTAATGATCTACGGTATTCCCCGCAATATCACCTTTTTCTAAAAAAAAGATAAGGATATTTATTTCAACAAATAGTCTGTCGTTCTGGGTGTATAAATGCGTTTCAACATATACGTTACATACATTCATAATACGTTTTCCATCGTATATGCATTCCAGATCCAGGCAGAGTAGGGTTTGGACCTTTGGTGGACTCGTCTAAAGTTGACTAAGCTTCTTAAGTATAAAGCGGATAATCCGCATCTGGAATACATTTTTCTTCAAAGTTTAATATATTTTTTGTAAGAACGGCAGAAGCTATTTTAGTAGGTAGCAGACCAAAGAATAGTATAATATTATCGTCAATATAGGCCGCTAAAAAGTTTTACCTTGGCAGAACATAGGTCTTCAACCTTTTGCGCAATTGGAGGTGTCATTATGATGGCTTTTAAAACAGCCGGTATATCGATGTGTTCAAGGGTACATTCCATGCAATCAATATGCTACGCCGATGGACCAAGGCTGTATTTTTGTGACGCGACAGGGAATATAGATTGGTTGATTAGGGTAATATTGTACCAATTTTGTTGCTACAGACATGTTTGCTTAGCAATATAGGCGTGATGCTTGGAAAAAAAATCTAAACTCATGCGCATTCTGGATCTCATTTACTTACTTCTATTTTTTGTGATAAGTAGATAACTGAGAACAATGTCTTCTTCATCTTCTTGTCGTGTGGGTTTCGAGTCGATCGCCTTGATAACTCTGTGAAAACTAGGTATAATTAAAGATATAAATAATTTAAAAAAAAAAACAGCGTTGCCTCTACAAAAAAGCTTTGTTGTTGCGCTGTTGACGGTTCACGAAAAATGTTGAGAGTCGTTTACCCTTTTGAGTTTTGCCCTTTTGTTTGGATCGAAACGGATTCCAACTCTTTAGGAGCACCTGTTAGGCATGATCTCCGCAGAGTGGTCCTCTCCACAAGGGGGCCCTTTCCTTCTTGTATCTCTGTCGAGATAAAGCAATGTCTAGCGTTTTTAATGTTTTGTTTAAGTTTAATGTTCCATCTGACCTTGAAAGTTCACCACTGTTCTTGATTGTCGCATTATTTTGCCACTTTCCAACTACCGTGTAATTTTTATCGAAGTACATCATACTTAAGATAAATGCTCATTTTATTCTTTAAAATGTGCATCGTACGTACAGCATTTTTGATTGACCTTTGAGATAACATTCCGCGGAAAGGTCTTAAAAGGGATTTATCTTAGTTAAAAGATTCCTTGACAGTCTTGTCTTACCGCTTTAAAATCGCTAACATAAAATGAGAGATCATTTCGTAGTGTAGTGTCTTCAAAGTTAATGCCCTTTTTACCTAAAGATCAAAGGAATTTTAAAGTCAATCCGTTGCTTTTTAATTTTTTATTTATGCAATGGGACACCACAGGCTCATAATAATAATACTCTCAGAACGCAATTATTAACCCTGCCCCTGTAGCATGCCGTCGCGCGATAACGAATACATCGCATCTATCTGTCAAACTCCCATACAATTTGACAGATAGATGCGATAAAATGTGTGATAAAACGGCTATCGCGGCCGCATGCTACGGGGGCAGATATACACTTGGCTTAGGCCCGTGTATACCGGTGAAAGACGAGATAAACAAAAAGAAAACGATAATAAAAATAATCCATATCGAAGAAATCTTTCCTCTTTAGTGTTGTTCTAAAAAAGCGAAGGAATTTGAAGCGCATTTTTGTATTTTTTTTGTGGCCCGATTTAGAGACATTCCAATCGTAAAGAACATAAATAAAGAAATATTTTGACTCGTTTATAAATAGAGCAGTAGACAACATAAAAACATTGCAAAGCTCATCAATGTGCAGTTATATTAGTGAATGTGGTAGGAACATTATCCTTCCTTGAACTTGAAAGTCGTGTAAAAGTTACTTAGCCACAAATTAACCAAATAAGAAATAAGTAGGTACTAAAGTTCAACCTGTAGTAAAATAATTTATAGTATAAATTTTTGTCACTTCAAAAAATGATTACCGGTTGTAATCTTTACTCTGCCCGAAAAAAGGGTCATTTTAGAATGTACGAGCTGTTTCCCTTCCTGGGAATATGTACTAAAATGTCAGTAGTGTGCGCTGAGGGTTTCAGTAAATTGTAATTAAGGTGATGATTACTAAAGGCCGTTGATGGTAGGTCTACCCCATAAGTAAGTACGTGATTGTATCCATGCGTCATTGGTTTTTACCAATTAGCTGTGTTTAAACAAATATTAGTTATGTAAGGTATACTGTACCATAGTAGGTAACACATTTTGCCCATTAACTTACGCTTCATACAGGATGTAAGATAGCAGCATATTTGCACAAACCAAATATAAATACCCGTCATAGACGAACCGACCTCAGCAAAGCCAAAACAAGTACCGGGTTCGTCGTCAACTGAACCCCCAATTAACTGGTCCCGCGCGATGAGTTGATGAATAATAAAATAAATATTTTTTTGTATTCGTCAACTGAACCCACTTTTAAGTTTGCATTGAAAAAGCCCCTTATGTTGCTAACTGTACTTTTTGGGTTCAGTTGACGAATACAAAATATTATTTTATTTTATGACTCGTCATCAAATAAAATAATATTTTCTATGACTCATCCGCGGTACCAGTTTATTGCGGGTTCAGTTAACGAAGAACCCCAAGTACTTATCATGAACAGGAAAAAATGCTACAAGCGAATTAAGCACCATTACTTCGCAACTTGTGCGCATACCTATAGATCAGAGGAGCCGACGTGGACCGCATGCAAAATTAGAGCGTTGCACACAATACTGTGACGTCATCGGTTGCTTTAAACGTTTCCCAGTAGGTATAGGAATGTGCTCATCGTCAAGCATAAAGGCTGGCAGGATACTAAAGGTATTTATAGAATAGGAGACGATTGCGGATTGTACGCGCCCTGCAAAACTGACATGCGTCGTGACATCATTTTGTCATCCATCAGCCTTATCACTGCCCTGCCTACCCTTTTCTGAACTGCGTAACGTACAAGACAATGCGCTGATAAAATAATATCGTGGTTCCCTTTTGGCTGGCTCTGTCAAATATGCAATATTTTGGTTCGAATATGCGAATTTTTATATATGCGATTATGCGAATATGAAATTTCGAAAATGCGGTTCGATTGTACGAAGAAATTCAAAGATTGTGTGTGAAGCCGACCATTCTGTATTGGGTGCACAAGGTCGACTAAGGCCTGATCAGGGTAGGCTCGTATCCGCCGGTGGGGACGTAAAGACGAGCTGATGATGATGCTGATGATTGGGTGGTTATGGTTGTATTCTGAACAGAGCACGCCGGTCAAGAGTGAACGACACGTACTTGCGCCGGTAAAAAAATAACTTCTTCCAGTTCAATTTCCTGAACTACTCAAATAATAATTTTACTAACGGATGTATACACTGAAATCAGACTGAAAACTGCTTATTTGAACAAGTGGTTCAAGGAGGCGAAATAAAATGTTATTTGGTTTATAAATTAAACTTCTTCTTCTACGTAACTTTTCAATCAAATCTCACTCATTGTCTGCTTACACCCCGTCCGTTTAATAGGGTAGTATACGGATGAGTGAACACGAGGCCAAAAACGTCCTTTAGGAAAACCTCAAAGTCGCCGGAGTGATGATATTTAGATGTCTTAAGGCCCCCAGTCTCTGTCTTTTTCTTTGCGTATAAGGAGTACAGAAGTGCCAATGCCAAATTATAAATCTATCCGTTAATATTCCTGTCAAACCTGATTAGTAAATGAACTGTTAAATTTTCATAAAAATAGCGGTCCCCCAAGTCTCATTAAACTAAAAATACTCTCAAAATCGATGTGACTTATGATTTTTTTTATCGAGTCAAATGTTAAATATTGTGTTTTCAAACGTTTATCTGTACTATATAAAGTATTTTAAACATGAGGATTTCTATGACAACAACACGATTTAGAAACATAAATTTCGGAGAATTTCGGGGCCCTTAACTCCGAAATGAATACAGATGCAACAAGATAAAGTGTTAGTAATATAAAGAAAAGTAGGCCTTCACCACAATGATAAAAGAAAGCTTAAAAAAAGTGAAGGGTAATTATACCTAATAACATGGATGACATCCAGAAGAGAAGCGTTATGATTTATTCTTCCTTTAGATTTATTTTGTTTTATCTTGTTACATTTAAAACCCACACGAATCATATTAAATTACGAATTTGTGCACAATTTACGTCCGGCGATGACAACACTTGCTTCAGACAATAGACTTCGCAACTGTGTGGCAATATCCTCTGCTCCTAACACGCTACCCATGCAAGCAGACGATATTTGGTACTCAACTCACTGAGTGACAAAATTCATGTAGACTTAGTTTAGTACAACTGTAAATAAATTCAAATCAAAGTACAACTTGAATGATTTATAAGCAAGCAGCGTATTTTAATTAGAATTTGACTTAAATATAAACTTATTAATAACTTTATAAATAGCCGTGATGTGAATGTGATCGGCAAACTTGACGGTTCGTAGTGAAATTCCATCCAATAATATCGAAACCTTGGTTTTTGATATTAAAAATTGTTTTTACCTCTGACTACGATTTTTACTTTACATTGATTTTAATGTAATCGTTAGTTAAATAGGCTTTCGTCCTTTTTATACGAACAAATAAGTACAAGTAAAACATAGCCGCAAGGTGGACTGCTTCTCAGTTTACTTAATGAGTGTACTGACGTCGGTTCGGCGATTATATAGTAAATCGAAAGACCACGACTACCTACGAGCTTTAACATCGGACATCTAGAATATATTCCAACAATGCAGACTTCAGCGTTTCCAGCAAAAAATTGGGATGGGATGGGATCTACCTCGAAGTGGTCCGCCCCGGGCAACAACGGCATCACAGGCTTGCCTGTGAACAAGTCCGGCCTACAGAGCGGTGGTAGGCTCCGCAAGAGGCCGCCTGGCTCGTGACCACCCTCTCACCAGAGTCCGGCGTCAAACAACTTGCTGTGTTCTGTCGGTGCGTGAGAGTGCCAGTGTGATAACAAGCATTTTATGGGTGAGCTGAGCTCGCTCCATCGTCGATTCTGTCAATGTCAATGACTTTGTGTCTAGCTAGAGTCAAGAGCAAACCCATTTCTAATAAAAACCTGTTTTCAAACTGACTCCAAAATAATAAAAGCAATAGGTACCAGAAAATATACTGCATAATATCTAATTCAGTATAATGAACATTTATTGCAGAATTTACTTTGTCCTCTGCTAACCCTAAAGATTTTAGTACGACGGCAATTTTTTGGCAGGAGGTCGCATTTTTTAACCTTGAATGTTGCGAAAAAATTTAGATATTTTGAGCAATGCCAGGTCTAAACTTGAGATTGCTAAAGTCACATCAGAAATGGATTAGTAAAACGACCTTGGGGATTTTGAAAATTTAGTTTCGTAATTAAGGTAATGCAAATTTAGATAAGGCTTTAGTCGAGATTTCGTAGGCTTAAAATTTATTAAATGATTAAACTGACTAGTTCACATTATGTAAAAAACATTATTTAAAACACTCATATTGAATGAAAGTATAGAGGACATAACAACAAAACAAGTATGTTATTTCTAAAAATAAACCTACCAAAAGTTGATTAAAAAGAAAATAAAAATATTTAACATATCGTATGGAAATAGCATAAAATTTTATTATTATTACTATGACATTCTGAGTATCAGAACCTCTACTTTTGAAGCATTTTATTACTTTCAACTTTGGAATCCTTTTAGAAGATCAAACGGGGGCACTCCGTTTGAACCACCTGCTCCTCAAATAACTTTGCCTTTAAATATAGATGTTCTTTCTTCTTCTACTTATTGTATTTTATACTCAACACGTACATAAAATCACACATGTGCCCTTGCGGAGTAGGTAAGTAAAGTGTCAAAGGCCAGTTCAAGTGCTCGTTTGCACACAGGATCTTAAAAGACCGCCTGTTTGGCAACATTCTTAAAAAGAAATTTTTGACTCTATAAATCTGATAATGAGTATCATAAACAACATCAGGAAAAAAGTTGGCTCAGAACTTATTGAAGTTCGATTTGTATTGACAAAATACAATTCGAAACAGGCGCCACCAACAAAACTTATCTAGCTACTCAAATACTACCTGCAGCTTCACGTTCACAAGTAATTACAATCTTTACTATATGCATAAAACCTACTTAACAGTTTGCGTACTTTTGGAGGTCGTTGCAATTTACCTAATGCAATGCCAAACGCATTATAGGTACTGACGACTAGGCGAAATCGGTCAGCCGAGTCAAGATCTCTAAGTTAACGAGTTAAAACACCTGGTCTGCCTTGGAGGGCATGTTGAATTCTTGTGTCAGTGAACTTATCTTTTTTTTCTATGCCTTTGTTTTGTTTTACTTTTGGGAACTGGTAATATCTGGTATGTGGTATGTATTTGAAAAGTGGGTATTTTGAACGGTGTTTCTCAACATGAAATTGATATAGAAAAAAGAACAATGAAATGATCCCTATTTTTTATTCTTGGCTTTTCTTTCATTGCATGGTGTGTCAGTTTTCTTGGTAATGTATTATTGCTAGTTCCATCAATTGAACTGGGGATAGATTGGATTCCTGTAAGGGAAATAGTTAGGCCAATGAGCAATATGATGCACTGGGATGTTGTACTATCTTGTTGATTCCAATTCCCTAAATGGAAACTGTGCAAAAACATCTACACAAGTTTTATCTACAAGCAGGCATAAAACATACTACTTACTTCTCAATCTTTCATACATACATACATACATATAATCACGCCTTTATCCCTAATGGGGTAGGCAGAGCGTAAACGACCTAAACAAAGGTCGTTCCGCCACGTCTGACAAGTTTTGAGGGATATTCCAGATTGATCTGTATATTGCTATAGTGACAGGTTGTCAGCCCATCGCCTAAATTACAATACTGAAACCCTCTAATCCCTGAGCTGGTTTTTACAGCATGCTCGGGAGGAAATGCAGCTGGCACATTCTATGTTTTTCTATCACTCCCAGTACAGCATGGAAGCTTTCCCTGCTACATAGGAAATACTTAGGATAAACTTGAATTCCTTAGACTCTTGCTTGCTATTCTATTAGAGTTCATCTCTTCTAGTCTCAAATGAATAAATGACTATCTATCCATATATCTATCTCCTCTTATCTCACTGTGCTTCACTGTGTCTTTAGTTCAGTGAGTAATGCTGTTATCTTCTCTACAACCTTGTTCAATGACGCGTATTTTATTATAATACTTACTTATTATTATTTGTCTATCACATACGCATTCGTGTTAATTTGATGTAAGGCTAAAGGCAAATTATAAGTAAGTGATGCACGCGTAATAGTCAGGTTGTAAAATAAATAGTACATTGTTTAACGAGTGGAGAACATGACCGATTCCCACGAGGGTGTAGCTGAGGGCCTCAATACACACGAGTTGGGAATCGCATTTTCTTCCGAGTTATACATAGTGCTTTATACTACACCTATGAGGAAAATATAATTAAAAATCCTTGTAAAATAAAGAATGATATCACTTACATGAGAAGATATTTTTAAGACATTTGAAGTGTCATCATCCATTCGAACAGAACACAAACAAACAAAACACATAATAAATACAATTACACATTACATCGAAAACACTAAAAACCTTATTTACATTGAATAAGTCAAATAAATCAAAGAACGAAAAAGAATTCGCGCGGACATGTTGATTTTACCATATTTTTTACTTAAAAATATAAAGGAGGCAAATGAAGCTAAGCACATACTGCCAAAAAATGTAAGTGGCCAGTATCATTTTGTGGGCTTCGAGATACAAACTTTTTGTGTTTTGGCATCCGCCTGTTTCTAGTTTTGAATTATGAATTAAAAAAAAAATAATGGAGGGGAGAAAATACTTTCTCCCCTAGGGGAGAAAGTAAATCCCATATATTTTTCCCGCCCGCATATTCGTTCGCTTGGATTTACGTACTTTCTTCCCTTTTTTCAAGTAAGAACTAATATACTTTCCGAATAGGTGTAGTATAAAGGTAATTAATCACATATACCGACAATCTATATTGATGATATCAATGTAGGAAGGAAATAACGCAAATTATTCGTTAGATGCTTATTAATGCTGACCAGACAGATATTCATGTTGTAAATTGTATGATGATTGTGATCTGAGAAAAGTAGACTTATTTGATGATTTGGATACTTATCTGCTGCTAACATGATAGAATGTAAAATATAGAGAATATTGCACGTGTTTCACAAACAAGGGATTCTTCAATATGATTTATGTGTTGTGTGTGTTACTAGCTGTGACGTGAGGACGAAATAAATGTGATGTGATGTAGCATAACTCTGTCTGTATCATAGAGTAACACAATATACTCTGTAAAACATGGCAATAGCTGAATATCACCATCATACTACAACATTATCAATAATTCAGTTTTATTATTTAAATGCTTTTGCGTAGTTATAATATTCAGTAATTAATCAATGTCTTAGTCTTCAATGTAAAATTGTTAATAAATTCTTATTCGTACAATGTGTATAGTGACCAGATCAGCATGAATTCTATCCAACTTATTGCCCATATTTAGGAAAAAAAGATTGGTTATATTTTGAGTATGAAGTATGAGTATTTTCATACATACATACATACATAATATCTCTCAAGTCTGACAAGTTTTGAGGGTTATTCCAGATAGATCTGTATATTGCTAATAGTGACAGGTTGTCAGCCCATCGCCTAAATTACAATAATAAAACCCTCGGATCCCTTAGCTGATTTTTACAGCATGCCCGGGAGGAATGCAGCTGGCACATTCTATGTTTTTCTATCTCTCCCAGTCCAGCATGGAAGTTAGTATGAGCATTTTCAATAGCATTTATTTTTATTATCTCGTGACCGTTGAGTAGTTTGACAAATAAAATTGTGAACACCTCTGTAGAGAGGGCAGGGTGCCAAGAATTCAGTTTTTACGAGCGCTTTGTAGTGAATGAATCTTTTTATTAGGTAATACATAGTTGCGATTTGCGATAGTAGTAATCTTATAGTGATATCAGTTTGTCGAACCTAGTTGCTAGAGCTTTTTACGGCTTTTCTTTGATAGTAGCCGGTACTGTAGCTATGTATTTTGACCAATAAAATAAGTAACGGTCGATTGAATGGTGGTGATGACAGACTAAGCAAATTCAGTAAATATTTACACATGATTAGGCTGATAGTAATGCGGTTGAATAACCCACCGGACGGATCGGTAGCGTACTACGTAACGTAGCATTCATTGTCGCTAACGTAACGTCATTGTCTTCGTAACGCGATTAAAACGTGATTTATTGATGACCCACATTTGCCAGACGGGTGTTACCTGCTCCTCATGCTAATGGGACTGGGTTTTTGGTACACGAAAGGGGATGGGCCAATTTAGAATGGGGAATTTTATAATGCACCTTTATTTAAAATTTAAGCAAACAAAATTTCTCTACTAAATAACCTACTGCTTATCAAATAAATGACTGTACTACAAATTAACTACTTGATTACCTAAACGGCGGCAGCGGCTGGCGATGTGCCAGAGCCAAAATACTTAGATATGGAAGAAAATATAGGGCAAAAAATAGGTTCGTTAGGTTAGGTTAGGTTAGGTTAGACTAGTGACCACAACGCACAAGCCGAGCGAGCGCAGCCGGCCGGCGATGTGCCAGAACCGACATAGAAATGGAAGAAAATACAGGGTAAAAAAATAGGTTCGTTAGCTACTACAGCCTAACCTATGGCGGACCTGTTGTTCCAGCGGAGTAATTAAAGATCATAATGCGCCTTTTGATTGAGTCTAAAAATGTCGAGATTCCTTTGACATTGGACGGAAACATTACATTACTTACATACATAGATACTTAGAGCAACGCACACGGCCTTTCCACCCGAGGCCATCGCTGCTCTAAGCATAGATAGATCAAATAGTTGTCAAAAATTAGGTGTCTGATTGGTCGGGAATCGTACTTAGATCCTACGGATCGTCAACACCGGGAAACGAGTTAGGATTCTGATATCTACCAATAAAAGAAAATAAGATGATAATTTTATTTATAAAATGTTATCATCCTTCATCACTTTGAACAACATTCGTATATAAGTAATTTATTTCCTGTTTTTCAATTGATCCTATTTAGATTTTCCAAATTACGTTCAAAAAATCCTTTTAATTTGTAAAACGTTTCCCAAGTTTTGATGGTGGCAATGCGCAAACCGCGTCATGCCAATTAAAAAAAAAAAAAGAAAAAGACCTTGCGAATTAATGTTATTACGTAAAATACTTATAAAATAACTATGACCATGAACTTTTCAGTTTCTAATTAGAAACTAAGTAAATTAGAACGCGGAACATTGAAACCGGGACAATATTTAAAACCGTATTGACCCAACCTCGATAGAGGTACAGATTTAATCAATTGGAGTATTTTTGGGAATCAGACCAAAACAAAAGCGTTCAATCATTGGCCCGTCGAGCCTTGGACTGGGACCGAATCGTGCGAATATAAAGTGTATGGGACAGTGTACCAGAAACTGATATAGGGGTTGCTAAGTCAATAAAACTGAAAAACAAAAAATGTTGTTCAGTTGCGTTGACTGAGCAACCCCTATCCGTGTCTGGTTCGCTGTCCCTTACCCCCGCTATATACTTACTACGATGATAGAGCTATGATAATCCTTGTTACGCGCGAAAATCGTTAATGGCGTATGTATGGCCGTTTTCTTGTCTTAGGGTCAGTTCACACCGGGATGTGACGCGACACGAGCTGCTTGAAGATGCATGTCATTTGTTTGTACTTATTACTACGAAGTGACAGGCTGCACTGCTCTTCCAGAAGCTTCAAATGCACTGGCATTCAACTTCCTTTTGGGTGTAGAAACATGTTTCAGTATGATTTTTGTATGAATACAGTCATACAGTCTATGTGTCCTTCTTATTAGGTTTTTTGTCTATTTTTCTATTTTGATGCTATCATACCACTACTCCTTCTTTTCGTTTGGTAACAGTTATCCAATCAAAAACATTCTATGTAAATTTTCTGCCAAGCCTCGCTGTCTTTTGGCCGTAAAAAGTTGTGAGATCTAATGGTGAGCCAAGTCAATTGTGTTCTCTTTGACGGTCATTTATTCACTGATCTCCGTAGTCTCTATATTTTTAGTTAAACCACAATGGTGACTTGGCAATTACGCAGGTATTACATCAGATTTATTCAAAATACTAAATGACAATGCGAAATTATCTTTAATAATTATAGAAATGGATTAAACAAATTAAATAAATTAGACAGTGTATTTAGACACTTTTGTCGTTTCTACGACTGCTAAACTAGAACGAGAAATTTCTCAACCGATTCATACAAAATAGCTTCTAATATACCTACCTAGGTAAAACTACTTTCAAACAATATAATTAAATGTAGTATTTCTATTCCTTTAACCTTTTATCCAGATTCGAACATTTTTGCACGCTGCGTAATTGCCAAGTCACCATTGTGGTTTAACTAAAAATATAGAGACTACGGAGATCAGTGAATAAATGACCGTCAAAGAGAACACATTGACTTGGCTCACCATTAGATCTCACAACTTTTTACGGCCAAAAGACAGCGAGGCTTGGCAGAAAATTTACATAGAATGTTTTTGATTGGATCTCACTTCTTTTTGTTAGGTTTTCTTATTTTCTTTTCTGGTTCTGATGTTATTTCTTGAACGATAGCTATTGG
>JARACY010005811.1:0-20189 GCA_029255725.1 Scrobipalpa atriplicella
GTGTGACCGAAAGGCGGTTATCAAGAATGCCGACATGAGCGAGGAGATGCAGCAGGACGCTGTAGACTGCGCCACGCAGGCCCTCGAAAAGTTCAACATTGAAAAGGTAAATCATCTCCCTAGCCTTTTTCCATTATGTCACAGGCTCGGCTACCTAATCTTAAGGGATTGAACAGTGATACTGACTTTTACCCAGCTGCCATCTGACCTCCGCAACCGAGAAACCAGATTCAATCCTAGTTAGGCCCTTACTAAGTTAGTGAAATTCGAACAATTTTTGAACATTGAAAAGGTAAGTAAATATTTTTTTACCATGGCCACAGATTTCCTGTATTGGGCAGCCATGGAGTTAAAATTAAAACACCCACAAAGTAAACCTAGGCCCAGAAACAGATTTATAAATTCAGGAACAGATTTATTAATTCTATCTCTAGATATTTGCCTAGCTGGGAATCTAAAACAGGAACCCATCGTGCAGCAAGCAGATGTGCCAACTTGGTGTCTTGATGCAATCATCAATATTAATTTTTTACTTTTAATCATTCACGACACACCACCAAAACAGACTTGCTCAGTGTCTAGTCTAAGAGGACCATTGCAAACGAGACGTCTGAGACGTGCACATACATGGGACAACATAAAAAAAAAAACAACACATGAAGGCAGCTTGACAGTGGGAGGGCGCGTCTCAAACGCCATTATCACATTAAAAATAACTGCTTATGGTCTGAAGACAGGACACGCTAACTATTATTTCTTTTATCTAAACTTATAAAATCGTTTGTCCTTACTGACTGACTGACTGATTCATCAACGCAGAGCCTAAACTACTAAAGCTAGAATCGTTATACTTAGAGAGCAAGTTCCTCTTATAACGTAACCTCCCACTAAGAAAGGATTTCCGGATTTTCCTTCCCTAAACGGGTAAAAAGGGGGGTTGAAGTTTGTATGAAAGTCCGTCAATTTTGAAGGTAGGATCTTCAAATTTTGTATTAAGGCTAATGATTAAAAAATAATTTATGTGTTTCAGTATTTTTGTATTTTTCACCCCTAAGAGGGTTATAGTACGGCGGTTAAGGATCAAAATCAGGACAAAGCTTGCACTTTCGCGTGATGGGTTGAATTGGTCTCAGACTAGTTGTACACGTCCTAAGGTAACTTTTGAGATATGTTGCCCTGGTGGGTACACTCTATGGGTCTGCAGGCAGGGTCGGTTAGGTTACTATAGGAGCAATTACAGTATTTTAATGATATAGGAGTGGTGTTCGAACAAAGTTTGGAGCACACCCTGGTCAGATTCACATCGTGGTGAAAAAAATCCAAAATTGCGGAAAACAAGATGGCCGCCATACAAAATAAAAAAGTCAGATATCTCCTAAACGATGAGAGGTAGATGGAGAGTGCTCGAATAAATGTTATAGGAAATGATAGTGGGTAACTTTCGGTGATAACGAAAAACAAGATGGCGGATCCAAAATGGCGCCTGATAAAAAAAATGCTCCGATCAGGCTGCAATTTGGTTGTTGAAAGGTTATTGAAGTACTAATTCGATATTTATAGTTCGTTTTTCAAATCCACCTTTTTCCAAGATGGCTGCCATACAAGGGTTTTTTGTATCAAGAACTTTGATCAGGTCTGGCGTGGAAACAGTTGCTCGTAGTGGGAGTGTATAGTACGATTCTGTATTTTAATGTGTTGTATTATTATTTCTGTGGTCCTCTCCCCCCCTTCGAGGAACTGTTTACGTGACAGAATCGATTAAAGTTTCTTTAAATACAACGGTTTTTGTAAGGGGAACTTTGATCAGCACTGGCGCAAGAATGTTTGCTCGTAAGGGGCTAAAATCGTAAAATAAGTAAAAGCTCTACAAGCCAAAAAAAAATGTAGTATCTACCTGCCTACTCCTACATAATATTCTCGCACCAGAGCTAATCAAAGTTCCCCATATAAAAACCGTTGTATTTAAAGAAACTTTAATCGATTCTGGCGCGTAAACAGTTCCTCGTATTGGGGGAGAAGACCACAGAAATAATAAAACAACACATTTAAATACAGAATAGTACTATTCACTCCCACTACGAGCAACTGTTTCCACGCCAGACCTGATCAAAGTTCTTGATACAAAAAACCCTTGTATGGCAGCCATCTTGGAAAACGGTGGATTTGAAAAACGAACTATAAATATCGAATTAGTACTTCAATAACCTCTCAACAACCAAATTGCAGCCTGATCGGAGCATTTTTTTTATCAGGCGCCATTTTGGATACGCCATCTTGGATTTTCGTGATCACCGAAAGTTACCCATTATCATTTCCTATAACATTTATTCGAGTACTCTCCATCTATCTCTCATCGTTTAAGAGATATCTGACTTTTTATTTTGTATGGCGGCCATCTTGTTTTCCGCCATTTTGGATTTTTTTCACCACGATGTGAATCTGACCAGGATGTGCTCCAAACTTTGTTCGAACACCACTCCTATATCATTAAAATACTGTAATTGCTCCTATAGTAACCTAACCGACCCTGCCTGCTATCCATTAAAAAGAAGGACAGACAAACTCAATAGCATTGGAAATGGGCAGGTCACATGGCAGGAGATCCTAAGAATAAATGGACCAAAGATATAGTATAGCTGAATGGTACCCTTGGGACGGCAGCAGAAAGCAAAGAAGACCACTCTTAAGGTGGGCAGATGATTTGAAGAAACATGCAGGAATTAACTTGTTGGGAAAAGCCCAAGATCGGGCATTATGGAAAAAGCTGGAGGAGGCCTATGCCAGAAGGCAGACTGAAGAAGAAAACAAGTAGAATATAATAATACTAGCTTTCCGCCCCGCGGTTTCACCCGCAGCTAACAGTTTTCCCGTGGGATTGAGTTCCCGCGCTGTTCCTACCTTTAAAATTTACGGAATTTCAATACAAACTTCCATCCCCTATTTAACCCCCATAGGGGTGGAAAATACCAAAACGCTGAAACAATATACATAATCACCTGTATAATAATAATAACCCTCAAAACTTGTCAGACGTGGCGGAATGACCTTTATTTAGGTCGTTTTTGCTCTGCCTACCCCAATAGGGAAAAAGGCGTGATTTTATGTATGTATGTATGTAATTATTGTGCTCTATAACTTTTGCCTTATTTCCTTGAAATGCATTTTATTTGCCTTTTTATAAAGGTAAGTGTTTACCTGCTTACTGTCTGCTACTACTAGTTACACTTTCTTTCTGACATGCAGGGTTGTCTGGAAGAGATCGCTTAAAGCGATAAGACCGCCTTTGCGCACATGTACTTTTATGCTTGTACTCTAAAATGTTTATGCGCAATAAAGAGTTATCTATCTATCTATCTATCTGAAACACGTGTTCATTATTTTTTAATCTTTAGCCCAAAAACAAAACTGGAAGATACTGCCATCAAAATTGACGGAATTTCCATACAAACTTCCATCCCCTATTTAATAGTACGGCGGTTAGCCGAAAAAGCTTGCACTCTCGCGTGATGGGATGAATGGGTCTCAGACTAGTTACATCCTAAGATAACTTTTGAGATATGTTGCCCTGGTGGGTACACTCTATGGGTCTGCAGGCAGGGTCGGTTAGGTTACTATAGGAGCAATTACAGTATTTTAATGATATAGGAGTGGTGTTCGAACAAAGTTTGGAGCACATCCTGGTCAGATTCACATCGTGGTGAAAAAAATCCAAAATGGCGGAAAACAAGATGGCCGCCATACAAAATAAAAAGTCAGATATCTCTTAAACGATGAGAGATAGATGGAGAGTACTCGAATAAATGTTATAGGAAATGATAATGGGTAACTTTCGGTGATCACGAAAATCCAAGATGGCGTATCCAAAATGGCGCCTGATAAAAAAAATGCTCCGATCAGGCTGCAATTTGGTTGTTGAGAGGTTATTGAAGTACTAATTCGATATTTATAGTTCGTTTTTCAAATCCACCGTTTTCCAAGATGGCTGCCATACAAGGGTTTTTTGTATCAAGAACTTTGATCAGGTCTGGCGTGGAAACAGTTGCTCGTAGTGGGAGTGAATAGTACTATTCTGTATTTAAATGTGTTGTTTTATTATTTCTGTGGTCTTCTCCCCCAATACGAGGAACTGTTTACGCGCCAGAATCGATTAAAGTTTCTTTAAATACAACGGTTTTTATATGGGGAACTTTGATTAGCTCTGGTGCGAGAATATTATGTAGGAGTAGGCAGGTAGATACTACATTTTTTTTTGGCTTGTAGAGCTTTTACTTATTTTACGATTTTAGCCCCTTACGAGCAAACATTCTTGCGCCAGTGCTGATCAAAGTTCCCCTTACAAAAACCGTTGTATTTAAAGAAACTTTAATCGATTCTGTCACGTAAACAGTTCCTCGAAGGGGGGGAGAGGACCACAGAAATAATAATACAACACATTAAAATACAGAATCGTACTATACACTCCCACTACGAGCAACTGTTTCCACGCCAGACCTGATCAAAGTTCTTGATACAAAAAACCCTTGTATGGCAGCCATCTTGGAAAAAGGTGGATTTGAAAAACGAACTATAAATATCGAATTAGTACTTCAATAACCTTTCAACAACCAAATTGCAGCCTGATCGGAGCATTTTTTTTATCAGGCGCCATTTTGGATCCGCCATCTTGTTTTTCGTTATCACCGAAAGTTACCCACTATCATTTCCTATAACATTTATTCGAGCACTCTCCATCTACCTCTCATCGTTTAGGAGATATCTGACTTTTTTATTTTGTATGGCGGCCATCTTGTTTTCCGCAATTTTGGATTTTTTTCACCACGATGTGAATCTGACCAGGGTGTGCTCCAAACTTTGTTCGAACACCACTCCTATATCATTAAAATACTGTAATTGCTCCTATAGTAACCTAACCGACCCTGCCTGCAGACCCATAGAGTGTACCCACCAGGGCAACATATCTCAAAAGTTACCTTAGGACGTGTACAACTAGTCTGAGACCAATTCAACCCATCACGCGAAAGTGCAAGCTTTGTCCTGATTTTGATCCTTAACCGCCGTACTATAACCCTCTTAGGGGTGAAAAATACAAAAATACTGAAACACATAAATTATTTTTTAATCATTAGCCTTAATACAAAATTTGAAGATCCTACCTTCAAAATTGACGGACTTTCATACAAACTTCAACCCCCCTTTTTACCCGTTTAGGGAAGGAAAATCCGGAAATCCTTTCTTAGTGGGAGGTTACGTTATAAGAGGAACTTGCTCTCTAAGTATAACGATTCTAGCTTTAGTAGTTTAGGCTCTGCGTTGATGAATCAGTCAGTCAGTCAGTAAGGACAAACGATTTTATAAGTTTAGATAAAAGAAATAATAGTTAGCGTGTCCTGTCTTCAGACCATAAGCAGTTATTTTTAATGTGATAATGGCGTTTGAGACGCGCCCTCCCACTGTCAAGCTGCCTTCATGTGTTGTTTTTTTTTTTATGTTGTCCCATGTATGTGCACGTCTCAGACGTCTCGTTTGCAATGGTCCTCTTAGACTAGACACTGAGCAAGTCTGTTTTGGTGGTGTGTCGTGAATGATTAAAAGTAAAAAATTAATATTGATGATTGCATCAAGACACCAAGTTGGCACATCTGCTTGCTGCACGATGGGTTCCTGTTTTAGATTCCCAGCTAGGCAAATATCTAGAGATAGAATTAATAAATCTGTTCCTGAATTTATAAATCTGTTTCTGGGCCTAGGTTTACTTTGTGGGTGTTTTAATTTTAACTCCATGGCTGCCCAATACAGGAAATCTGTGGCCATGGTAAAAAAATATTTACTTACCTTTTCAATGTTCAAAAATTGTTCGAATTTCACTAACTTAGTAAGGGCCTAACTAGGATTGAATCTGGTTTCTCGGTTGCGGAGGTCAGATGGCAGCTGGGTAAAAGTCAGTATCACTGTTCAATCCCTTAAGATTAGGTAGCCGAGCCTGTGACATAATGGAAAAAGGCTAGGGAGATGATTTACCTTTTCAATGTTGAACTTTTCGAGGGCCTGCGTGGCGCAGTCTACAGCGTCCTGCTGCATCTCCTCGCTCATGTCGGCATTCTTGATAACCGCCTTTCGGTCACACATCTTGTCTGCTGTGGGTCTGACAAACAAAAACCCTTAGAACCATACAGTCAGAGTCAATTCCAAGGCGGAGTGTAGGAGTTGGAGTATAGGCTTTGGGGCGCTATGAAACACATAGAATTTTTTAAATAAAATAATAATATCCTTTAGGACTTAAAAAAATTTTGGACAAAATATTTAATTTCATGATTTTTCTTAGTCTTTTTTCCCATAGTGCCCCAAAGGGTACACTCCAACCAAACATACTAAACACCACTGTTGCAGTAGCATATAGGTAGGTTATCAGTAAGCTTTATCAATGACATGTCAAATAGTTTCCGCATCAGGCGCAGACATCATAGATTGTTTTTTTTAATAAAATAGTTAACGCTCCATAACAGGCAATTTATAACCTCCAGTAAAGGTCAGGCGCGAAATCCGGGACTCCGCGCGCCCTTCGAAACTGATTGTCAGGGACAGGAAATGCGAAAGTTACTTCTTGACATGACATTCACATCGCTTCTACCTATGTTACCTGGCGCCTTGATCGAGCTGCGAAGGTACTTTCGTGCTAATCCTCACAGAAGCACTGGCGGTAATCCCAGTCATCAATAATTTGCTATGAAAGTGCGAGCATCGAGGGAATCCGACACGGCACAATCTTAGATAAAACTAATCCACCGCGATGCAGGTAATGCAGATAATCGTCATAGAAACGCGAAAGTATAATCAATAGAAGCAGTTTGTTGCACATAATCAGAGAACAAGGCGAATTATTCGCGACCGCCTTCGCACCTCGATGCACTATTTTGTCAAAAACGTGAAATTCGCGAAACTTTTACACGTATTTATTAACAAAACAATTTAACAGCTAAATAAAGAATAAATAATTAAAAATACTCACTTTTACTTCGGGATATGAACAAATTCTCACGTAAAGATTTTGTTACCGGAGATTCTATGTCTACTTTCTAGAGGATTCTTTCAGAGGCTTCTTTCAGCACAGGTTTCTTCTATCTGGCGACAGAGGGCGTTCTAAATTCAAAAGTATTCGAAAAATAAAACCATTTATTTGACAGATAAATGCATTTTCAGCCAAATATGTGAATTAAAACGTAATAAAACTTCTTCCTTATTTATTTTCGATAATTTTAGAAGTCCAAATATTTTTCTAACAACAGAAAGTCTAAAATAAAAATAGTCATATTTTTAAACTTGTGTTCTTGATGCACATGATTCACATGTGATACACCAATTTATTTTGACAACAGGATAGCAAGACACACTTCTACAAACAAAAGACAAAGATAAAAGATACCTATTTCTTGTAGCCATGACTTGTAGCACCTAGGCTTATTCCAAAAATTGGCAACACTAGCTGTCAATGGCCCAAAGATGAATGAAAAAAAAAAAAAAACATATATATATTGACGTTAGGGGTACGTTCACGGGCGCACGGTTAGCGCAAGGTTAGGGGAACTTTTCACTTTGACAGTTGATAAAGCCCCGTTTTAAAGCGCATGTCAGGGGAAATTTCATCCTGACAGGTGCAAGTGCGTGCATGAACGGGGGTTTACGCGAGCTGTCAGATTAAAAGTCGCTCTAACGGTTTCCCCTAGGTGCATGCGTGAACGTACTCCATGATCTGTCCGTGTTTTTTTCTAAACGAAGGTCGATTTACACGCTATTAGTGTTTAGTAGAGTAATTTAGTACAACTTGAAAGGCAAGTGCTTTAGTGCTTTAGTGCGCTGCGAGTGAACGTTTACATGCTTCCAGTAGAGTATTATTTCGACGCCACAATGAACGCGCAACGACGTCGCCAAATACGCGCTATTCTACGGAAAATGCTAATTATAGTAATGGAGCAAATAGAAGACGTCATTTTATACGAAATATTAATACAAATAATTTATACAAATTTAAAAGTTGTATCTTCCGACCATTTAGCCATTTTTAAAACACACGCGTTTCACGTCACTTGTGCACTCTACTAAAGATTTTACTAAATTACGTGTTTACTTTACACACAACCAGTGATTCAGTGAAGCGCCGAGTGACGCGCGGGGTGTGCGCGGGGGTTGCGCGGGCGCGGGAGGGGTATCACTTGAAACAAAAATAGAAAGCGATTCTATTTGATTCAACTTGAAAGACAACTAAAGAGCTACTAAAGCGAGTATAACTGTACTAAAGCTAGTAACGTTTACACGTTTCAACTAAAGCGTTCTTCTAAAGCACTCTACTAAACACTAATAGGGTGTAAATCGGCCTTTAGAGAGTGACAAACTATATAGCAGTGTTGCCAAAAAGTAAGGTTTGTTCCAGTAATTTAAATTCCGAGTGAAATGAAACTTCCTTTTCCGCGTCATCCGCCATTTTCGTTTGTCAAAATCGCCGAAAGTGAAGCCGCAGATGTATTGAAAGTGATTTATTTATTAAAATATTGTGTTTTATCCTTTGAAGCATCTTCAGAACAGCTAAAATGTCCGGCGGAAGCAGTAGCAACAGAAATGAGTGCAGAATATACGTTGGAAATCTGCCCCCAGATATAAGGACAAAGGACATCCAAGACCTATTTTACAAATTCGGCAAAGTTACTTTCGTCGACTTGAAAAACAGAAAAGGGCCTCCGTTTGCCTTTGTCGAGTTTGAGGATCCGAGGTAATTTTACTTTAAATTTTTATATCGATTTTCCGTACATCTACATAAATAATTTTTGCCTAGTCACAAATAATAAAATGACCATTTTGTTCCATTATTAGGTACCTATATAAATTTCTTGCTTTCCTTTTTATGTACATTCCTTTGTTGTTATCTATAAATTGATAACCCCACTAACTGGTTGATAACAATGTGTACAAAGCATTTAAATATAAATTGTAATTTGTTGTCACACTGTTATCATACCATGTATTTGTACATAAATTTTTATGGTGTTGGCTAAATTGCACTATATATATGCTTCGTATTACGTATTGTATGATGTGGCTCTCATATTTTATATGAATAGTTTAATGGTTCTACCATAAAAAATAAAGGGTGAAGGTATGTGCCGCGTAAAAGTGGTGTTGTTTGAAAGAGTCCAGTTAATGTACGGCCATGGATTGCACAGCCAGATATTACGAAGCCATTGTTATGTACATGAAATACGCGGCCGTGCAATATCTGGTCGGCAATTATCACCCCGTACCAATATTGTACAGCCAGTATTAGGAAGCCAAGGAAAGCACGGCCAATATTTCAAGTACATGCCCATGAAATATTAGCCCGTGCTTTCGGCGACCAGCCTCAGCCGCTACGGCTCGTACGGTGCCCGCTCTTGGTTACAGCGGGCGGGGGCTGCTCTCCCTCCGCGCCTCCGGATTTTTATATACACTCTAGGGGTAAGAGCGGAAAGACCACGCGGAATTCGGGGTTAACAGATTCGGTTCTGTCACTTTTTTTCGCTATCACTACTGGCATGATCTACCAAAACCATCAAAACAAAGCATATAGAGTTTGTTGTCTACGAGCGCTTGCTTCCGATTGGCTGGTGGAATTTTGACATGTGACATTGGCTTCCAATTATTGCCTGTACAATACGGGTCGTACATTAACAGTCCGAGCTGATAATTCACGACCAGATAACGCACAGCCAATAATACGAATCCTTGTCATATAGTACATGTATTATTGTCCGTGAAATATCTGTCCGGGCAAATATTGTACGGCCAATAATACGAAGCCACGGAATGCACAGCCAATAATTCATGTACATGCCTGGTCTCGTAATATCAGCGCGTACCTTATCGGGTCGTCAATTATCATGGCTGTACATTATTGGTTACCGTTTGAAAGAGGGGACCATCCTCTACAAAAAAGCGTAACCATTCTCTACTCAAAATTTCTGCCGCATGATACTAAAACCAACCCATATATTTCTTACTGTGAGTTCAAGCATCAGTATAGATTAAAAGAAATAAACCACCAACCATACACTTCAAATCCAAACACCTTACACAAGCCACTGCCAAGTAAAGGCCTTCTTTGGCTTTAAATTTATTTGTATGCTTTATTGGTATTGGTACAGTCAGCAAAGGAGATATCCGGGCAGAGCCGTGGATGAAGTAATTTTCGGTGGTTTTTAATGGATTGTCATGAAAATTTGTATATATTTATGTACAATTCATGAAAATCCATGAATAATTTCCTGTAATAATTCTATCTGTTTCGAGCAGCCCTGTTCAGCAATCGCCTTTGCTGACTACAACTATTTACTCAACCTTAATTTGATTTTTGTCAGTAAATAAATACTAATAAATCTTAAGCAAAAAATAGCAGATAGAAAAAAAATGCAATGTGATACCTGTAACCTGGTAACTTGCTTCAATAATAGATGTTTTCTATTACGAGTTGCAAAACACAGCCAAGGTCATGCCACTAATTAAGCACCTATTGTTAAAATGCAAAAATTACGACTTAATAGTTGATGAAGTAATGGATCATTAAAATCACTATTCACATACTTAATCCAGTCCGTAGATATTTTTGCTCTACAAAAGGTGGCGTATAAAATGTTTTGAAACAATATTATTGAAGGACCCAGGCGTTAGGCGCCATCTTGAATTAAAGGTGCCAAAATTAGTTATATTTTAAATAACGTCTCAATTGTTTACTAAATCACAAAAGTGTCTATGAGAGGTATAAAGAAGACAAAATTGTTTACATTTTTTGCATACATGTTTATTCTGTAAGTCTTAAAGGTAAAAAGTTACAAGCGACGGAAATAATAATATTTACAAAAATCTATTCATATAATAAATCTCTGTGTTAGGACCACCGTACCGAGTTCCAATCTGTCGATCATAGGAGGAACTTGTATATATGCAGATCGCAAAAAAATCTTCGAGACCGCGTTTTAGGACTCGTATTTGGGTACTTGACTGGGTAGCTTAAATTTCAAAACGTTTATACTTAAAACTGATGGCTAAAAATATTGTGGATTTCATTCATCATTTAAAAAAAAAGGCACATTTCGATTTTAACAATCAAATTAAAAGTATATAAGTTATTGATTTGATTAGTCAATATGTACTAAAATATGACGTCATAATTTACTATTTTCATACAAAAAAGTGTTTTTGACATTTCATAAAAAGTTGCTGATTTGACTAGTTGGAAAGTAGCCAATTCAGTACTATCTATACATCTATACTTATAAAATCGTTTGTCCTTACTGACTGATTGACTGATTCATCAACGCAGAGCCTAAACTACTAAAGCTAGAATCGTGAAATATGGAGAGCAGGTTTCTTTTATAACGAAACCTACCACTAAGAAAGGATTTTTGGATTTTCCCCCCTTAAAGGGGTAAAAAGGGGGTGTGAAGTTTGTATGAAAGTCCGTCAATTTTGAAGGTAGGATCTTCTAATTTTGTATTTAAGCTAATGATTAAAAAATAATTTATACGTGTTTCAGCATTTTTGCATTTTTTACCCCTAAGAGGGTTAAATAGGGGATGGAAGTTTGTATGGAAATTCCGTCAATTTTGATGGCAGGATCTTCCAATTTTGTTTTTGGGCTAAAGATTTAAAAATAATGAACACGTGTTTCAGCGTTTTTGTATTTTCCACCCCTAAGGGGGTTAAATAGGGGACGGAAGTTTGTATTGAAATTCCGTCAATTTTGATGGCAGGATCTTCCAATTTTGTTTTTGGGCTAAAGATTTAAAAATAATGAACACGGGTTTCAGCGTTTTTGTATTTTCCACCCCTAAGGGGGTTAAATAGGGGATGGAAGTTTGTATTGAAATTCCGTCAATTTTAAAGGTAGGAACAGCGCGGGAACTCAATCCCACGGGAAAACTCTTAGCTGCGGGTGAAACCGCGGGGCGGAAAGCTAGTCTATACATATAATTAATCTCTAGAGGGGTCGTGTCTGTACATTGAATATTTTTGTTAAAAAATAGTTGCAATAGGCATTATTAACGACCAGGGGCGTGCAGTCCATACAGGCAAAAAGGCACTGCCTACCCTACAATTTTCACTGACTCACGTTACTTCCACTACTTAGAAATAAAACTTTAATTTTTTCCACATTCGTAAGACGGAACGTAACGTTACCTTACCTGAGCTTATCATCTAAGCGCGCCAATTCAAATTTCGCGCCGCCGCTGCTATCATGTCTCTTTCAAATGGAGAAGCCATCGTTTTGCCAAGGGTGCCAACATAACAAAACGACATACCGTAGGTGTGAGACTCTACACACACATAGGTAGCAAATTATTCACTTGTGTGCGTGTATTTGTAGTTGTGTGTGCGGCCCAAAAACAGTCGGACCAGTGGTCAGATTTTATGACCAGATCCTAAATAATTGGTATAAAATAGATAATAATTTTCATTAATTAATTTGAATGAATAAAATAAATACAATGATTACAATGAAAACATGTTTGATGTTTCCGATACTTGCTAATATTTCTAAAAAATAATGAAATAATACATTTTTAATATTTAAGAATATAACGATTTTTCCAGTATTATGGAGAATAAAATTTTTTCTTAATCGCTTTAATGTACCTACTTGAATATAAATTGTCCACGAAATCAAATATTATCATATTTACTGTCAAGATATTTTTAAATGAGTTGAAAGAAAAAATGTTACATTGGTATTTAAAAAAATATAAATTAGCATAATTCTGCACACTCTGGCAACTTTCGACCGCTTGCCGGCAAAAAACCTTGCGCCCAAATTGCAAATTAAACAAGTTAAAAAAGCTTTAAAAAAAAATAAAGCGGTGCGCGGGGTGTCGGCGGGGCGGGGGGCGATGGCTTATAATCCGACTGAAATATGTAACTTAAGTTTTGAAAAGCGCGGGAAACGTCGTAAAGAGCGGTCGTAATTTCTTGTCTGGAAAATTTTAATTTAATTTTAATGGTGTAAATACGTGAGAATAGTCTGGTATTGTAGTTATTTCTTTTATGTAGTGTATAAATTTTATAATTTGTGTATATTTGCTGTTATTTAGGTAAGTTTTTGTACATATTTCTCATAGTGTAATTTTGTATGCCCGATCCCCCCGATAAAATTCGGGGGGATGATGGCAGGCCCTGGCCTAGCCTTCTCCTCCCCGGTTCATCCCTAACGATTGTTTCGAATGATGAATTTAGTAAAATGGACACTGACGGCTCAGTGTCGTCAAGAACTGGCGAAACAGAGCAAACTGGTCGGAAACGGACTCGGACTCGCTACTTACGGATTTGTCGTGATTGTTCTAAGCGCAGGAGGAAGAAAGTAGACGGTCAATCAATAGGTGGTGATTATTGCAAATGCAGTACTGTCAATATTAATGATAATACGGTCCTAATGAAAAAAGTTACGCCTTTAGCTTCGATTTCTCATTCACAACACGGTGGTGGACCATCTGTGGATGTTGCTCAGAAGGATGCCCATATACAAGAACAACAAGAGAATACCCAGAAACAAACTGAGTCTCGTCAAGTTGGAAGGAGCGAGTATTTGCCCTCAGATGTCGCTCCGTTTTTGGTTCACGTGCAAAAAATTGAAACTGCTCCTAATGACGGAACAATTTTGCATCCAATAACATTCGGGAATTTCCTTAGAAAAAATCAGTTTGAAAATATCATCCCTGGAAGTGTTAAAAGAATCGGTAGAAACCGTTGTGCCGTTGCCTTTTCCAAATTCAATGACGCTAATAATTTTCTGCGCAGCGATCTTTTGGAAATGCACAAGTTAAAAGCGATTATCCCCACATTTCACGTTACGCGAATGGGACTAGTCCGTGGTATTCCAACGGATTGGGACGAAGAAGAAATTAAGAGTAATATTTCCACTCCGATAGGTTGTGGTAGCATAACAAAAGTTAGGAGGCTAAATTACAAAGTCAATGTCGACGGAACCAATTCCTGGAAACCCTCTCAGTCAGTTGCAATAACGTTTGATGGTCAAGTTCTCCCAAAAAGAATCTTTGTATGTTACAACGCTCTTCCTGTAGAGGTATATGTTTATCCAACAATTCAGTGTTTTAGATGCTGTAAGTATGGTCATACAAAAATTCAATGCCGTTCTAAGACACCAAAGTGTTTCAAATGCGCTGAAGATCACCTCGGAGAATCGTGTGACAAGCCAGAAGACTCCGCTTCATGTGTTATGTGTGGCGGCTTTCATTTCGCGACTAATAAAGCATGCCCAGAATTTATCCGACAGAAAGAAATAAAACATACAATGGCCCATAGCTGCATCTCATACATAGAGGCTAGTAAATTGCATCCTGCTACTTCTAAATCTTATGCTGATATCTTAGTATCCGAACCCATTTCGTTGATTAAGTCCCAGCAAGTTTCTTCAAACCGTACTTCGCATTCGTATATAAAAACTGTATTTCAAAAGCCTCGTTCACCACCTAAAACTCAAGGTGGGTACGATAGAGCTGCCCATAATGCACTCATAAAAGAATTTGAAACTCCTCAGCCTCAGAATGGTTGTGCATTAATACAAAAGGAATCAAAACCTGAAGATTCTACTTTAAATACAATACTTGCATTAATTAGTACTCTTTTACAGTCCAATTTATTAAAACCGTCCCACGTTGCCCCTATAAATGAAATTTTCAATATTTTAAGTAATAATTCCTCCGATGGATCCCAAAATGATGTGAATGAGGGATCGATGTCCGTAACTTAGATTAAATGTTTTATACTTGTTGTCCCATTTATGTTATGACCATTATTTTCTTTCTTCACAATTTAGTCTCTCAGAGTTCCCTTTCCTACCCACACGTTTCTTGTCTCATATATTATTATTATTATACTAATGTATAATACTCTATTTTAGGTATATTTTTACTTAGGTTTTTGTTACTATTTATGTTAAGTATTTGTATGTTAGTATATGTACTTTTGTCCCGTTATCATTTATGTATTTTTTATTCTGCCTGCCTGACTATTAATCGTAAGTTTTCTAATTTTGCAACTTTAAACGCGTTCCGTTTCCCTACCTTTTGCGAAAAAATCATTAAAAACACTTGACACTGGCACAAAGTTTTCTAGTGCCAAAATCTAAAAAAAAAAAAAAAAAAAACTTAAGTTTTGGGTACTTTCTCTACTGTTATTAGATGCATTATCTATTGATAGTATTTTATTTGCAATTTTTGTTAATTCGCTTTTGAGTATAGACTCCATTGTTTTTTCTTGATGTGTGAAGCGATCGCGTCGCGGAAAGCAATTTAAAGTTTTTGCCGTGTTAAACATCCTTTTGGTTTGAATTATTTGTGCCGAACAAGTTTAAATAGTTATTGTGCTTCGAATTGCAGTGTAAAATGTGTATTACTAGCAGCTACAACTGTGAGCGCTGTGGTTGATGTTGTGTGTTTACCAAAAAGTTAAAGGCGCGAATTTTAACAAGTTTTCTTTCACCGAAAAGGTTGAAATTGTGTCCACTAAAGGCAGGTGTGTATTTCGCATATTTTTGTTTCTGTGGTCATAATTTATAACTACAAAGATAAACGTAACGTAACGTAACGTAACCAACCTTGCGACTTAGGAACTAAAATGCGTTATTAATAAGCATTTTGTTCATACTGCCTACCCTGTTGAAAAAACCTGTGCACGCCACTGTTAACGACACCAAGACCAAAACAATTTTTTTTTGGATTTTTTGTCTGTCTGTCATCTGTCTGTATGTTACCACATCACGCCAAAACCACTGGACCGATTTTAAAGGGTTTTTTTTGTTTGACTATGTGTTACCTAGGTTCAAACTAAGGATATAAATAATCACGCCATCTGACTAAGGAGGTAGGCAGCAAGTTGTATTTTGTTTATTTTTAACCGATATTGATGGAACTATTTTTAATTCGACTGAGCGTTACCTAGAATGAAAGTAAAAATACAAATAATCACGCCACCTGACTTAGAGGGTAGGCAGAAAATTGAATTTGATTGGTTTTCAACAAATTTTGATGGACCTTTTTTTATTCGACTAAACTTTACCAAGACTCAAAATGACAATGCAAATAATCACGCCACCTGACTTAGAGGGTAGGCAGAAAATTGAATTTGATTGTTTTTTTGACCAATTATGAATGAACTTTTTTTAATTCGACTGAGCGTTACCTACTCAAAGTGACAATACAAATAATCACGCCACCTGACTTTGGGGGGTAGGCAGGAAATAGAATTTCGATTGTTTTTAACCGATTTTCAAGGGACTTTTTTATTCAACTGAGTGTTTTTTTACTTATCGGGAGTCAAACGTAGGATAGAAATAATCACGCTACCTGACTTAGGATATGGGCAGAAAATTGAATTGTTATTGTTACCCATCGAATAGATTCTAACTTTGAGTTAGTACCTCAGTTTGTATGGAAACACGCAGTGTGGAACATACTGAAAACGCTTCTCCGCGCGTAGAAGCCGAATCTGCTAGCCCGCGCGCGGAAGCGTGTTTTCCATACAAACCGCTAGTCATATAATTTTAATTTGTTTAAAAATTGTAAAGCTATCATTTTTTTATTCTTTTTGATGGCCTGGTTAATGGTGCCTACTTCATTATCGTCGCTGAAATTTTCTGTTTCATTGTCCGTATTTTTAGTTTCCAACCATGAAATTTCGTCGTCATCACAGTCTTCGTTATCTATCTGAATCTCTACTGCATTTCCACACTGCTGACCACTACAGAATCCATAAACAATAGAGCATTTTAATCCAGCTTTTCTGCAACTACATGTTTTGCTGCATCCTTTTTTACAGTGGAAAGAAATTACACTTAAAAGCGTCTGGGGTGCTGCTTTCTCTGTCGTTGTTATTGGAGTGAGCCTATTGGTGTCATATCTCCAGCCCCAGTCTTCTGTTTTTTTTTTATTCCATACCATTTTTGGACTTGGTGGTATGTCCTAAACGCATGATACCGTGCAGCGTCCTTTGTCGGTGGCAAAGAAGCAAGATTAAATTTACTTTTTATTGATGACTTTACGAATCGTTCATATCGGATATCTTCTAAGGATTTCTTATCCATGTCCCCTCCGTACAAAGTTACTAGAAAGCGTGCTCCAGCGTCTTCGATTTCTTCTGGTCTTGCTTCTTTATTTGTATACAAGCTTTCCGCCCCGCGGTTTCACCCGCCGCTGAGTTTTCCCGTGGGATTGAGTTCCCGCGGTAAAATAGTACATTGTTTAACGAGTGGAGAACATGACCGATTCCCACGAGGGTGTAGTTTGAGGCCCGAAGCGTAGCTGAGGGCCTCAATACACACGAGTTGGGAATCGCATTTTCTTCCGAGTTATACATAGTGCTTTATACTACACCTATGAGGAAAATATAATTAAAAATCCTTGTAAAATAAAGAATGATATCACTTACATGAGAAGATATCTTAAGAACATTTGAAGTGTGATCATCCATTCGAACAGAACACAAACAAACAAAACACATAATAAATACAATTACACATTACATCGAAAACACTAAAAACCTTATTTACATTGAATAAGTCAAATAAATCAAAGAACGAAAAAGAATTCGCGCGGACATGTTGATTTTACCATATTTTTTACTTAAAAATATAAAAGAGGCAAATGAAGCTAAGCACATACTGCCAAAAAATGTAAGTGGCCGGTATCATTTTGTGGGCTTCGAGATACAAACTTTTTGTGTTTTGGCATCCGCCTGTTTCTAGTTTTGAATTATGATTTTTTTTTTTTTAAAAAAGGAGGGGAGAAAGTAAATCCCATATATTTTTGCCGCCCGCATATTCGTTCGCTTGGATTTACGTACTTTCTTCCCTTTTTTCAAGTAAGAACTAATAAACTTTCCGAATAGGTGTAGTATAAAGTTGCTATTTGTCCTTGATCAGGTTATTGCCATGTAGCTGTTAGTATGACCACATCTAAAAGATTCTTTTATTTCTGTGTGAGTGTGATATTTTCCGTAGTAAAAAGCTGATATAGCTATGCACGCGCATCGCACAGTGAGCGTAGCTTTCTAATAGTGAAAGAATTTTAAAAATAGGAGAATTTTAAAAATAGGAGGCAAGCACCATCCCCTTATAATGACACAAAAGTATGTGGTACCATTGCACCTTCGATGTTAATAATTTCTACAACCAAAGTAGAAATCGAAGAAAGCATTCGCAATCAGTGACGTCGGCCCTCACGCGTCCACCACGCGTCTGGCCCATTCGGGCAACGGGCATCTGACTCGATCAAGTTCCAATTTTAAACAAAATTTTAATTTTAAGCAAAACCGCCTTCAGGTAATATTGTAGAAAGACAAATGGAAAGGTATTTTTATTCGACTTTAAAATATACCTCCCGTGCCTGTCAAGGAAGGGTAATGTTTTTCGCGCGTATCTTGTATATATATGTATGTTTTCCTATTTCTTTATTATCTCGTATCTCAAAAAAGGCTGAACCTATCGAGTGGGATATCTAAAATTACGGAATTTTGAGGCAACATAGGTACATAAAAAAAAAACGCACATTCCTATTGAGAACCTCCTCCTTTTTATTTGAAGTCGGTGAAAAAAAGTTAGTCTGGTTCGATGGCGTTCTAAATTTAAAATTTATAATTAAATCTGTTCAAATTTATGAAAACACAAATTTGCTCTATAAAGTTCTGAATAAAAAGGTTTGCAATGGTTAGAAATCAAGAAAAAGAGCGGCTGATATTATTACAAACTTTCATCACCTATTTAACCCCCTTAAGGATAAAAAATCCAAAAACTCTGATACACGTATCCATAAATTTTTGGTTATTAGCCTAAACACAAAATTATAAGATCCTAACTACGAAACTGACGGAGTCTCCATACAAACTTCCATCCCGTATTTAACCCCTTTAGTGGTAGAAAATCCAAAAACGCTGAAACACGTATTCATTACTTTTAGATCATTAGCCTAAATACAAAATTTTAAGATCCTAACTGCAAAACTGACGGAGTTACCATACAAACTTCCATACCGTATTTAACCCTTTTAGGGGTAGAAAATCCAAAAACGCTGAAACACGTGTTCATTACTTTTAAATCATTACCCTAAATACAAAATTAGAAGACCCTACCTTCAAAATTGACGGACTTTCATACAAACTTCACACCCCGTTTTTACCCCTTTAAGGGGGGAAAATCCAAAAATCCTTTCTTAGTGGTAGGTTTCGTTATAAAAGGAATCTGCTCTCCATATTTCACGATTCTAGCTTTAGTAGTTTAGGCTCTGCGTTGATGAATCAGTCAGTCAGTAAGGACAAACGATTTTATAAGTTTAGATTGCTGTAGTGACAGGTTGTCAGCCCATCGCCTAAATTACAATATACTGCAACCCTCGAATCCCTTAGCTGGTTTTTACAGCATGCCCGGGAGGAGATGCAGCTGGGACAATCTATGTTTTTCTATCGCTCCCAGTCCAGCATGGGAGTAGATAATCACTGTTAGTAAAGCCCGCTCCACATTCTCGGCGAGACGTTTTGTCTCGGGTCTCGCCAAAAGCTAGAACGAGACGAGAGCATAGGCAACGAACATAGAAAATATATTCATTATTATCATGTCCGCCGCTTGAAACTTTTTACCTATAAGACTTACAGAATAATCATGTATGCATAAAATGTAGGCAATTTTGTCTTCTTTGAACCCTTCATAGACACTTTTGTGATTTAGTAAAGAATTGAGAAGTTATTTAAAATATACCTAATTTTGGCACCTTAAATTCAAGATGGCGCCTAACGCCTGGGTCCTTCAAGGTCGAGAACTTGGATTTTTATTAACCTGCCATACCTAAACAATATTGTGTCAAAACATTTTCTACGCCACCTTTTGTAGAACAAAGGCTTTTGCATATCTCCACAGACTGGATTAACTGTACTGTAGGCCTTATTGGCATTATAGGTACTTGATTTAGATTTACAAACTGTTTTTATGGACATACCTAGCAACAATTCAATGAATAATTGATTTTAAAGAGGGTTCTGTCAGGCATCAAAGGAAATCATGTAGCAATGGGGGTTTTTAATCTGCTCGTTCCGGAGAAAATTCTCAGTTTCAAAATAGATGGTGTTGTGCGCTTAACACTGATAGGTCGTATAATGTTGTTTTGACA
>JARACY010005812.1:0-20189 GCA_029255725.1 Scrobipalpa atriplicella
ACAGGTATAAAGGTAAGGGTGGTGTCTATCAATTTGAGGGTTATTTGCATAAGTGAAGGGCTTTTACGTAATTGGGCCCTAAAACGGCTCCTAGTTGTTTGTTCTTCAATCTATAAATATACCTACATTATCAATTATTGCAATTACTATCACTATTACAACAATAACTTCTCATAAGATAGGCTCAATAATAATTTACTGCCCTTATCTGGCAGTTGGCAGTCCTGTTTCTAATTATACATTTTATTGGCCACACTTCTGCTTGGACAGCAAGATTTACTGACATGCCAGCTGGTCACCACTTTCTACGATAAATTAACAAGTTATTAGTACTAGGGAAGCAAGTAAATATATTGATGAGTTACATGTAATTATCGAACAACAGAACTGACTACAGAAATGGCAATATTTATTTACGATGTTTTTAAATGGTTCCATTAGGATCTAAACATTTCTAAATTGACGGTAAATTATAATTTTCATAAATTATCAAAAGAGTTGGAAAATTAACAGCCGATTTGATTGATTCTACTGTCATGTTCCTGTCAATGTGACGTTAGCCGATGAAGAGCACATAAATTTATGATGCGTATATTCTGCTGACTTTTCCGATAGTTCCTTCCCCATATAAAATCCCGCTTTTATTCCTTATGGGGTAGGCAGAGCGTAAAACGCCTCGCAGAAGGCGCCTTCACCAAGTCTGCCAAAAATTGAGGGCAATTTTATATTGTATTATATGTATGTCGCTGTAATGAAAGGTTGTCAGCCTGTCTACTTTCCAACTAGTCAAATCAGCAACTTTTTATGAAATGTCAAAGACGCTTTTTTGTATGAAAGTAGTGAGTTATGACGTCACATTTTAGTAAATATTGACTATTCAAATCATTAGCTTATATACTTTTAATTCGATTATTAAAATCTAAATGTGCATTTTTTAATGATGAATGAAATCCACAATATTTTTAGCCATCAGTTTTAAATAAACGTTTTGAATTTTTTAAGCTACCCAGTCAAGTACCCATCCCTTACCGGATTTTTAAAGCATGCCCGAAAGGAGATGCAGCTGGCACATTTTATGTTTTTCTATCACTCCCAGTCCAGCATGCAAGAAAGAAGTATCATGCACTATGTAAATAAAATTTACATTTTGTCTGTGAAGCCACGGCGCATGCGCAGCTTATCACGATCTAGCCATCCACGTGATTTACAGAAACTGTTATGAAAAAACAATTTGCTATATGCATCTACCTTATGTTTGTAGAGAAACTTCACGTGTGTAAGTTAAGTTTATAAAAACATACTTACTTCCATTTAAAAATATTATTATAGTCTTTTTATTATTTTCTGGTAATATGCGAATTTTAGTTCATCTAAGTATATGATCTTGAACACATTACAAAATATGTTCTTATGTGTGAGATACAAATCTTCTTCCAACCTACCTACTCTAGAAATGAAAACGTATCGATCGCATCATCAATCGATATCTGAGTCAAGATTATCAGAAGCTCTACTTTATTTACCTGGTCCCATTGAATGCAGTAGAGTTCTAGAGATGAGCTATTGTTCCAGAAAATAAATTAATATAAAAATATTAAAATATATCTGATGAGTCTAGGAACAGTGGTCAACAGACGACGAACCGATGCGTTTCGTTTTCTCTTACTGTCATCACAAAGGCCAAAGTGCCTTTTTTTAACACTAAATATAATACAATTTTTTATCATTAAAATCTGTTTCATTTATTTATTTAACAGTTTATTGTACACATGAACATACACAGAACAATTACATAAGGAATTAAGACACAACAGGCACTGCTTATTTCTAAAAAGAAATTTCTTACAGCAGACCTAATAAGTGTGATAGCATAAAACGTAATGCGGATTTCATGAGCAATTTTTAGCGAAAACTAATTGTGTGGATATACTTTGGTAGATTTCGGTGACGGATGTTGTTGCGTTGCGACATGCGTACGATTTTTACATCGCAACTAATTATATGAAACCGTAAACGCTGACCTGTCACTATAGCAATATACGAATCAATCTGGAATAACCCTCAAAACTTGTCAGACGTGGCGGAACGACCTTTGTTTAGGTCGTTTACGCTCTGCCTACCCCATTAGGGATAAAGGCGTGATTATATGTATGTATGTATGTAAACGCTGAAAAAAAAATGCATTGTTATGAGAGCATTTTCAAAGAGTATAAGTCGAAAGCAAAGCAGGTGCGATCGTACTATTATTTTGAACCATAGCAAAGTATCATCGCAACTGATTGTCTCCGTAGGTAGTAGTATATCCCATCTCTACGTGCACATCCATTACTTTGCACTGTTATGGTTTGTGGTTATTGTCATTGCAGTTACTTATACAGTCAGCAACATGGCAATCTATGTACACACGCAGCAAACGACGTCGAGCTCAAATAATAGGTAATAGAAAATAGTGCAATGCAAGTCCAACTTCAGATGGATTTGACTGTAGATATAAGTGCGACTGAATTGGGTACTTGACTGGGTAGCTTAAAAAATTCAAAACGTTTATAGTTAAAACTAATGGCTAAAAATATTGTGGATTTCATTCATCATTAAAAAAAAAAATGCACATTTAGATTTTAATAATCGAATTAAAAGTATATAAGTTATTGATTTGATTAGTCAGTATTTACAAAAATGTGACGTCATAATTTACTATTTTCATACAAAAAAGCGTTTTTGACATTTCATAAAAAGTTGCTGATTTGACTAGTTGGAAAGTAGCCAATTGCAGCTTGCATAGGTAGGTTGGAAGAAGATTTGTATCTCACACATAAGAACATATTTTGTAATGTGTTCAAGATCATATACTTAGATGAACTAAAATTCGCATATTACCAGAAAATAATAAAAAGACTATAATAATATTTTTAAATGGAAGTAAGTATGTTTTTATAAACTTAACTTACACACGTGAAGTTTCTCTACAAACATAAGGTAGATGCATATAGCAAATTGTTTTTTCATAACAGTTTCTGTAAATCACGTGGATGGCTAGATCGTGATAAGCTGCGCATGCGCCGTGGCTTCACAGACAAAATGTAAATTTTATTTACATAGTGCATGATACTTCTTTCTTGCATGCTGGACTGGGAGTGATAGAAAAACATAAAATGTGCCAGCTGCATCTCCTTTCGGGCATGCTTTAAAAATCCGGTAAGGGATGGGTACTTGACTGGGTAGCTTAAAAAATTCAAAACGTTTATTTAAAACTGATGGCTAAAAATATTGTGGATTTCATTCATCATTAAAAAATGCACATTTAGATTTTAATAATCGAATTAAAAGTATATAAGCTAATGATTTGAATAGTCAATATTTACTAAAATGTGACGTCATAACTCACTACTTTCATACAAAAAAGCGTCTTTGACATTTCATAAAAAGTTGCTGATTTGACTAGTTGGAAAGTAGACAGGCTGACAACCTTTCATTACAGCGACATACATATAATACAATATAAAATTGCCCTCAATTTTTGGCAGACTTGGTGAAGGCGCCTTCTGCGAGGCGTTTTACGCTCTGCCTACCCCATAAGGAATAAAAGCGGGATTTTATATGGGGAAGGAACTATCGGAAAAGTCAGCAGAATATACGCATCATAAATTTATGTGCTCTTCATCGGCTAACGTCACATTGACAGGAACATGACAGTAGAATCAATCAAATCGGCTGTTAATTTTCCAACTCTTTTGATAATTTATGAAAATTATAATTTACCGTCAATTTAGAAATGTTTAGATCCTAATGGAACCATTTAAAAACATCGTAAATAAATATTGCCATTTCTGTAGTCAGTTCTGTTGTTCGATAATTACATGTAACTCATCAATATATTTACTTGCTTCCCTAGTACTAATAACTTGTTAATTTATCGTAGAAAGTGGTGACCAGCTGGCATGTCAGTAAATCTTGCTGTCCAAGCAGAAGTGTGGCCAATAAAATGTATAATTAGAAACAGGACTGCCAACTGCCAGATAAGGGCAGTAAATTATTATTGAGCCTATCTTATGAGAAGTTATTGTTGTAATAGTGATAGTAATTGCAATAATTGATAATGTAGGTATATTTATAGATTGAAGAACAAACAACTAGGAGCCGTTTTAGGGCCCAATTACGTAAAAGCCCTTCACTTATGCAAATAACCCTCAAATTGATAGACACCACCCTTACCTTTATACCTGTCTAGAAGTCGACATACCGTTTCGATTTTGGTACCGTTTCGTATCATACATATTGTATGAGTAGAACTGAAAGTCATACTTCTTTTCAATACTTACCGCGTGTTACGTAAAAGAAATACCGCTTTCTTTATTGCGCACAAACCGAATATCTATTTTAGTAGACATACATACATACATAAAATCACGCCTTTTTCCCTATTGGGGTAGGCAGAGCAAAAACGACCTAAATAAAGGTCATTCCGCCACGTCTGACAAGTTTTGAGGGTTATTATACAGGTGATTATGTATATTGCTATAGTGACAGGTTGTCAGCCCATCGCCCTAAATTGCAATACACTGAAACCCTCGATTCCCTTAGCTGATTTTTACAGCATGCACGGGAGGAGATGCAGCTGGCACATTCTATGTTTTTCTATCACTCCCAGTCCAGCATGGAAGTATTTTTACAGCATGCACGGGAGGAGATGCAGCATTCGTATTTTAGTAGAGGTTGGAAATATTTTGCTAGACCTTACTGACTATTGACGATTTGTTTTGTATGATTTTATATTGACGCTAAACTTGACTCAAAACAAACTTATGTTGATGATAGAGCGAGTTCATACTAGAAGATGCCTCTGCTTAGAAAATTACTGTCGTTGGAAGAAATATTAACTCTTTTTGCGGCACATACAGGGCGTAAGAGACAGCTTCCCGCAAACTAATAGGGGTTTTTCAGTCAACCGAACTGAATAACTTTCATCAAGAAATGATCAATATGATCACACAAGTTATACGGGACAGCCAAAAACTTTTTTCATGTCTTGCCAAGAATTTAGAGTCTTGTTCCTTTGTTCTGCCAAGAGCAACCACAGTTTGATCGAATCTGTCCTTTGCATCCTGAATTATAAATGAGTGTACATTGTATTGTATTTAATTCGATTTTCAGAAAAAAAATTCAGATATTTCTCTCTCTCTCTTTCTATATCCGTACATATAACTACTCTAAAATTTCTAAATTGCCTACAAAACCAAAATCTCACCCTCATCTTCTCTTGCCCACAGATCATGTTCCGCGGCGGCGTGGTGGGCGGCCTCGACGCTCGCCGCGACGCCGCGCTCGCCCGCGTGCTGGTGCGTCTACAGGCGCGCGCGCGCGGGCTGCTCGCGCGCAGGCGGGCGCAGCGCTTGCGCACGCAGCACACGGCCGCACGCTGCATCCAGCGCAACGTGCGCGCGTTCCTCGCCGTGCGCGACTGGCCGTGGTGGCGGCTGCTGGTGCGCGTCACGCCGCTGCTGGCTGTCCACCGCACTGAGCACCGGCTCCAGCAAGCGCAGGTAAGATCTATGCACAGATCTTCTGATGATGAGATGCGTCTGCCCCGCCAGCATTCGTTCATGAGTGTAGCGCACACAGATGGCGCCACATCCACATACAACAGTCCTGAAACCAGGTATCGAAGTTTGCATGGCTATCTGCATATACAAGTTCCAAGCTCGTCCAGTGGGACCTCGGTCTACTGGTCACAACACCCGGCCAGGCGGGTAGCTACCCTATTATCTATCTATCCATCTAGCTATCCTATCCGTCATTATTCGTCTAACTGGCCTCTTAAGACAACTCCCAAAACGAGCACTATGCGCGCATAGATTTATCTAAAGACGCCATGTGCATAAAGTTTGGCCAGCGCAAGCTGTCCACGAAAAACAGCGGCAATTTAAAAAAATCAGCAGCTGACAGCCCTCGCTATCACACACAACTAATTATAATGATCTACTTGGTTTAAGTGTAAGCCATTGTTATCAGCAGATTATTTGAAATTTCCGCTGTTCAATCGTGGATAGCTTTCGCTGGCCAAAAGAGAGCCTATTCGCGCGCGGGTTGCTCGCGAACGAATGCTCTTGGTGAGGACGCAACTTATGACGTAGTAGGCGGTCACTGCGCTGTGCAACTATAGGAAAATAAAGACTACTGATAGATCTCATAAGTTTATAAGTAGGCAGCAGATGGAGTCCCTAACGTGGAGATGGAGAGAAGAGAACAAGATACTGCTCCCGCTCAGGTAGAATAGTTATAGGGTTTTTGTCAGAACTGAATCGCCTCACCCCAGCAGCCGAAAATTGGCTGAAGCATCTAAAAATATTCACAAGGGTCCAATGCAGCATATACCATACGACATGATGATGATGATAGAACTTTCAGTCCCTCGCAGCCAAACTCTACAACTTCGTGTATTTCTGAATACTGTTACTTGATACTATATCCCAAACGAAACACATTTCTATTTTATCTTTCCTAAATCGATTAAAGCAGTTGTTTTTTATAAGTTTTGATATTTTTGCAGTTGTTCACTACAACTATCTAGTTGATCTAGTCGTACATATATCTATATGGAGGTATAAATATAATCGTGGTAAAAATCCCGTTAAAAATGACAATCTAATTGAAATTGTTTAATTAACCAATATATTATACACTTCTATATTAACTGATTCTATTTTATCTGTCTATAGATATAAAAAAATAACACAAAATACTCCATACAAAATACGATAGCAAATAGATACATTAGACGGCGGGTCAACGACTCATTTCTCAATTGGTCCTACAAGCAGGAAGTCGTACAAGATCGCCCCAGTTGCTCCACGTCTGATAACCTGTGACCAAATGCGGTTGTGACATTTCATACACTCTTGACATGTTTATGGGTGATCTTCTTCATGCCATATAAGTAGTGATTGGGTTGGGTATGAAAGTACAATAATTGGTGATACAGATAAGATTTGTTAGATTTAGATGATGATGAAAAATCTTTCTCACATCTGCCTAGGCTATTTTTATCATTGATATTAAAAAATAGTTGGTGTTATTTATTCGTATCGATGTTAATCAGTATTTGGATTCAGCCACGTAAAAAAGAAAACATGGAAATTCAAATAAAGAAAACACAGGTTTACATTTTGTATTGCTTTTTCAGTCAATATTTTTATAACTATTTACAGTAATATATTGTATTTAAATGCTACTAGGCTTACATATAACGGTAGCGTTTTTCCGCAAAGTGATAAAACGATTCCACTTGGTCGCCTCGCCACAGCCATGGCATTACGACTGAGAACTGGCATTACTCTGTTTTCCTATGGCATTACACGCTGTTCTAACATTTACCATCGCCCTGTAAATTATGCTTTCCTGGTCTTTGAATTGTCACTTCGGGCGTGAAAAATAATTACGAAAACCAGATCCACAAGTTCACTGCGGAAATATAATCTTATTCCCACGGGAAAACTCAAGTGACAAAAGGCTACTCACTGATAATATTATAATGATGATGATAACATCTAAAAAATAGAAAAAAAAATGAAAAAAAGGCTAAAAAAAGATAATTTTAATGGTCCTTTCTAATAAAAATAGCTATTTGATTTAGATACAACTTCCCCTAATTTATCATTGAGTTACGATGTAATTGTAGATCCTTTTAAGTTCTGAAAGAAACGCTGTCTATTAATATTAAAATATTCATCGTCAGGATATCTTTGAATAGTAACTCAATTACTGGCCACTAAACTGCTGCTGCATTTATGTGATGATGATGAAGTAACATCAGGTCAGTGACAAGACAAAAACTGTTTATTTTAGTTTAATTTGAAAGTTTAGCCATCATGAATTTTAATATTTTCCTGTGGTAAAATGACATCATCATCGCCCTAGCCTTATCCCGTATCTCACGGGGTCGGCTACCTAATATAGTAATGTAAAATTAAAATGTAACCTTTAAAATGTAGTACACAATTGGCCAAAACATCCTGTCACTGCTTTCAATACACAACTCTACCTGAAATGTAGAATGTAGTTAGCAATAGCATTTTTCCGCCTGATTTGTAAATTTGTACACCTACAGGGTGTAAAAAAAGTGTTCTCATGATCTATTGAAGACAACAAACAAATTACAAAAGCATGCCCCGAGAGGAAATTCCGGTACCTAATTGGACCTTTCAGTACCTGAAGGAGCACAAAAACTTTAGCTCGAAAAATTTAACTTCTCCGGAAAAAAAATTGTAGATGAGGTAAGAATTTTTGTATGGAAAAGACATATTTTTCTACCGAGTTAAAATTTTTGTGCCTTGGGAAGAGAAACGCAGTTCTTTTGAAGTGAAACTTCTTTAGGCGCGTTGAGAGTGAAATTTCAAGTTCGTATGACGAAAATACGTCACAGCGGGGGACGGAAGTCGAAATGTCAAAAATGGCAAAGAAGTTTCACTTCAACACGTGAAAGCAAGAAGCAGCGGCATTTTAGCGGCTCGTCCCGCCCAGTATAGATGAGACACAAGTGTTTCGCTTCCTGTGCTCATTTTGTTTCCATTCACTATTGATATCTTCATTTTAGTCTGTTTCTCATGCTTAATGGGAATATATTTTGAAGATTCTTTTTTTAAAAGCAAGATAACGGTTTTGGTACTATTCTATGAAACTTTTCGAATAGGTACTTACTTTAACCGCTGCCTCGAAGGGGTTTAAAAGTACTCAAGTACAAAATTAAAAAAGATTTTACTAAAGAATTAATCACAGATTTTGTTTAAACAGTGGTTTATTAAAATGATTATTTTTTTAAATATATTTGTGTGTAACATTGTTGTAACATGACTTCTTTTCTTTCATTGTTGTATCATGAATTCTTTCCACTTGGAATACTGTTTTGATTTCGAAGAATGCACCATAATAAGCACGCACGTTCCCAACTTTCCATACACCATCATAATCATATTTTCCTAGCAAAAGGTGTCACCAATCACTTTAAACTTCCACTGAAGCGTCACTATATCGTGATAGCCCACAGTTAGCTGTCAAACTAGCAATGGACTTTACAATCATGCATATTCATTATAGTCATTGTTATGTGCATATTGTCATGTGTGGTCTTGTTCCATTCATATACTGACAGTGTGAAAATTATTTACGACTGGATTATACGGTTTTCATGTAGTAAAAGTGCATGTCGTCTATCTATGCCTATGAAGACCATACAATACTTACTTGAAATAAAAGTAAGAATATCAGACTCAAATCTTACATCTCGAAATACTTTTGAAAATTTGTGGAAGAGGCAGAAATACGTTTTAAATGTTAATAACAATCACTATAACTGCTCATGAAATACTTCTGATATAGTTTGTTGAACGACCGGTATCGACGCTAGAGACCGGAACCAACATCTTGGAATGATCTTTCTGTAAACATATAAAACGTGCCTTCCAAAACACGCAATAGCCTAACACTGCTATAAATAGTTTGCATTAATAATTATTTCCGTAATCAATTTTATCTAATCAAATCAAACATACAGAAATATTTCATTGATGGTTTTATAACAAGCGCAATTCTGTCTAATTTGGAGATCAAGTCGTACTTTCTATTTCGATCAATTAAATACGAGATTGATTGGATTTTGATAATCGCTTAAAAAGTTGACTGACTAGTTTGTTTAAATGTACAGTAGAGTTCAAAAGTGATTTTTAGCTTTTGATGGATAGCATTTAATAATAATTGGTGTTAATTTAGTTTGGCAAACAGAAATCTTAATCTTTGCGTTATTACTTTTCTACACGTGTGTACCAAATCTGCCAAATGAATAATATTTATTGCGATTTGATAGCCATTAGCCATTATATAAATCGTCTAGTTTGGAAAGCTACCGTACAAAATATCTACTTTTAGAAATATTTGTGGCTTTAAGGGCATTTTTGATAAAATAAATGTTCTAAATTAATGTAATGACCGCTCTAGATGTCGTCGTTATCTTTTAAATGGGGTTAAAAACTAAGAACTAAATGGCGCCACTGTTGAGTGTTCCTTTTTCCTGTGATTGGTCAATGTCAGTTTTGTGTCTTCTCATTGGTCTCTTTTGGAACACTCAACAGTGGCGCCATCTGCAATGAGCTTTGCGTTTTTATCCCCGTTGACTCTATGTCATTGCACTAACCTTTTATTAATTATCGTTTTATGAGAAAGTCAGACCACCTATGAGCGTTACCCAAAAGGTCCTCGGTAGTAAAATGGAATTTGAATTCTACATACATATAATCATGCCTTTATCCCTATTGGGGTAGGCAGAGCGTAAACGACCTAAACAGGTCGTTCCGCCACGTCTGACAAGTTTTGAGCGTTATTCCAGATAGATCTGTACATTTCTAAGTGACAGGTTGTCAGCCCATCGCCTAAATTAAAATACTGAATCCCTCGGATCCCTTAGCTGATTTTTAAAGCATGCCCGGGAGGAGATGCAGCTGGTACATTATATGTTTTTCTATCACTCCCAGTCCAGCATGGAAGTTTTTTTTTTAATTCTGTGTGGCTTTGATTTCTTGAAACATTTGTACCAAAAAGACAAAACATCGTTCACTCATATCATCGCTTTGATTCCCATCATCTATAAATAGTCGCCCTTAAACTTGAATGTCGCAACATTTGGTATCACTACACTGCACGTCACAGAGAAGGAACAAAAAGTTTATTGTTCTTTTTTTGGGAGTAAGTGTTAAAAACGAAAAGTTTTTCAAATATTTCCGTGGGAACAAACTTTACAAACTTGGGTACACATCACACCGGAGTTTGGCGCCAAGAGTACCTTGCTGTGTTTCTTAGTTGTGTGAGCAGAGCATATGCAAGGCCAGTGCCTTTGAAACTTTTGAGTTACTTCGTGGTCACCTCGCACCACCGTCTAATCTATCTCAGTCACCCCTAGCTTGGACTAGAGATAAGGACTTTTGGTGTACCTATAGTTTTTTTTTTTTTTTTTTTTGGAAACGTGAACGGGAGTCGAAATCCCTTTCAAACCAAAAACAGCCCGGTTAATACCAAATTTCACATAAAATTGATATTATAAACCATTATTGAAAACAAGCCATGGAATTTAAATTGCATTACGAACCTATAAAAGGTTGTCTCTAAGTGCTGTGGTCGTCAAAGTGCTAAATGGGTTGATGGGTTCCTTAATAGCGCTTTCTCACGTGTAAATAGCCACTTAAATCTCCTATAGGTACACTTTCTTAGACCTGCTTAAATAATACATTTTATACGAGGTGTAAGGGACAGCTCCCCGCAAACCGATAGGGGTTGCTAAGTCAACGAAACTAAACAACTTACGCCACGTTTTTTTTTCAGGAAATGAAAAAACAATTTGACGTTCCCATACAAAATGACCATCTCGAAAATTGTTTTTCATTTCCTGAAAGAATTTCCTGTTGAAAGTTGTCCAGTTTCGTTGACTGAGCAACCCCTATCAGTTTGTGGAAAGCTGTCCCTTACACCCGGTATTAAAACAAATCGTAGCTGTCTACTGTTTTTCATAAAGTTTTTACAAATCTGTGCACAAAACAGGTGTGTAATTAATATGTTTTGAGGGTTCTTGTACATATTATGTGGCAATTAAAAAAATATGCCTTAGGTAAACGTTAAAAAATGCTTTAATAATAAATAATTGGGATAAAAAATGTCTTGGGATTTTATCTAGTTTGCAATGGTAAACGATTTGCTATACTATTAATGTTAGGCACGATTTCAACATTTCTAATACACAATTACTAGTATCTGTAATTCTGCCATCTAAAGCATTTCGACGCGTTTATTGGTGGCTATGAAATGCCTTATAAAATAACCACAATGCGGTTTGGGTGGTTTCACATAGTTCAGCGTGGTATCATTTACCATGGAACTGGTCTAATCTAGCCAGACATCAGGTGGGCCGGTTCCAGTGCCCGGTGCTAATCGAGGCGATTTCCGGGTGATTGCGGTGCAGAGTCGTACTCAGGACGTTAGCGCCCCTTCGCCTCTCCTACGTTGTCTTGTCATATGTCTAGATGTAGTCTAGTCTTTCCAGACATGGAGTTGGCTGGTCTCTGATTAGGATAGTGTTATCTTGAGATTTTTCTTATGATTTCCACACATTCCTATTCTCGAATTTCAAAGATTTTTGAGATACTTACCTAGTTCTAAAACTGGAGTGGAAATTAAAGCATAAACTAAAGTAGTAGAAGCAAGTTTAATTTTATCAGTACAATTATAGACATAGTATTTTTTAATCTGATCTGATTATATGGTTTAATAGTAGTAACTTTGTTTCTTATTTTTTCTTGAAACAATCGAACTTACAAATTTAGAGACCTTTAGGCAGTTTAAAAACTCTGACACGAGGGTTAATTTATTAGTTTGACCCGACAACCTACATGACAAAAGAGAATATCCCAATTGGACTTGCTCATTATATTTTTATCAAAAAATAAATATTATCAATGTAATCGGAAAGCCGCCCCCTTTTCTGCCCCACTGAGTACCTCCCTGTGAATATCGCGAGTGCAACAGTGCAATTATAACCGCTCATTATCTAGGAGCTAGATAGCAGTAAGTAGCAGATATTATGTTTTAGTTAACTGCAAATTATACCGGGTAGCCTTCGAGCGAGTGCGGTTCAAATATGCACAGACTTAGGCAAGATAAGACTTGGATCTTGATAGTCAATTAATGATTTGGTAATAAAATTAGATCGTCCTAAATTGAGAGTAGGCTCGTGCCCCTCGGTGTGGACGTGTATGAGCTGATGATGATGATTATAAGAAAATTAGAAGTCGAAAGCAGTTTTTTAGACTACGTTTCTAATATGGTTATGTGGGCTAGTGAGTCTGAGCTTTTGACTACGCTACGGAAGAGATCGTGGGTACGGTTCCCAGAAGAGGAGGCAATACGTCACTATTACGTACTAGCATAAGTCATACCTGTGGTCAAATCTCATCCACTGTTCTAGTTCGTTTTTGAAAGGCCAAAAAGTTTTAAAAAGCAAAAAAATACAGGCATTTGTTATCATTAATGTTATTTCTGTTATTGATAAGCAATGGGAATTTTTTACACGATACTTGTAAGTTCCTGCAGAGGGCGCTGAAATTGGCTAAAATTACGTTTCTTTACACGGAAAAGTCTATTGACTATTTATATATTTTCTATTTTTTTCAAATCAATATTTTTACATATCTGGGAGCTGTGTTTAACTTATCTATAGTTCATTATTCAATAAAGCATAACTAAGACAGCCTTCTAAACTATAAATTTTACACTAAAACTTATTTGTCAAACATTGCGTGAAACGAAAATGCCAAAACAGCGTTGTACGACCTGTCAAAATTTTAGCCGCACCTAACGCCATCTAGTTCGGAACTGAAAATTTTCTCCGGAACGAGCAAATTTAAAACCCCCATTTTATCACAGTAATCTGAATAAATTTCTATTCTCGGCAAGCAAAATCTCCCCTTGTTATACAGAGTGTAAATAAAAGTACTGCGTTCCTTTCAACCACATGTTCTACAGATGATACCAAACAACTTTCCCAAAGCACAAAATTTTTAGCTCGAAATAAAATTTTACCTTGTCCATACAAAACTGCAGATCCCGGAGAGCATATTTGTATGGAAGAGGCAATATTTTTTTTTCGGGGTGAAATTTTTCTGCTTTGGGAAAGTTGTTTGGTATCATCAGTAGAACATGTGGTTGAAAACAACGCAGTACTTTTTTTTACACCCTGTATAGTCAGTGGCGTAAAATTCAGTTATTATCTGGTTCTATAATGAGGTGCGGGTAGATCTCATTTTATTAAACTGTAATACTGGTAATGTAACGTGTAACGGTACACCTGCGTTCAGATGCACTTGCACATGCACATGCACGCAAATTGCATTCGGTCAGTAATGTTACAGCATTTAATATCGAGTTACAATTAAAATTGACAAAATTTATTTATTTTTTATTGTTGCTAAATAGGAATTAAAAAAATCAAAAACTACTTTGACAAACCTACATCCATCACCAATTATTACAGCACTAAAGAGATTAATTTATTATCAATCTTCATACCGATGTGGAAATTACTACAAAATGCAAATCATGACCTTACACTGCACCAATAAAAAAACAAAGTCAATCAGATGAGCACCCACTTTGCACACACAAATAAAAGAAACGGCCAAGTGCGAGTCGGACTCGCGCCTGAAGGGTTCCGTTCTCCGTAGGTACTAGGTATCGTACAAGATTAGCATTCAAGCGTCTACCTGTTGATAGAGCAAAACACGACATAAAATCATATTCCTTTAATTTATTTTTGTCATTTGTAGGTATAACAACTACCGGCAACAAAAATCCTCAATCTGTAAAAATTTAAAGAATCTCATACGTTTTTTTTGAGATATGGCCCGCTGACAGACAAACAGATGGAAGCGGACGCAGCGGAGGCTTAGTTATAGAGTTCCGTCGGCCCTCTTTCGGTACGGAACCCTAAAAACAAAGTGAATCCTACTAGTACACACCACACACCCGGATCGCTGATCGTTCAATGGATGCGTATAACGGAACTCAAGCTTCTCACGAACAGACACACACTTTTTACCCACATTGACATATTGGGTGGAGAAGTGTAGTACACCCGTATAAGGGCATTGAACCCGAGGTTTCCGAAAGCAATAAATATGTGGGATACAAGGTTTTGAGGGGGGGGGTGTAGCGGATTTTGTAGCACTGCTCAAGTATAACAGAAGATGACCTTAGCCCGTATGATACTGGTATCGATTCGTATGCGCAAAAAATCACGAAATCTTGACTAAAATGGTCACCTGTCGTTGTCTATCCCGTGAGAACAGAAAGGGACGGCAACAATTTTGGTTCAGATATAGTTAAGTTATGCTCTCCACGAATCGATAGCTCTGGTTTAGAATCACACCCTTTTATCCCGCAGTAAAAGTGATGAATCTAGACTAGAGGCAACTTGAAGGTTGGCAGCACTGCTTCCTGTGAAAATTGATCATCAGCTTACTCATTTACTATGAAAGGTAAACATTTTCTTTTTTTTTTGCTATGATAAGCCTCCAGCACATAGTTTTCACTTTCTGGCACCAATAACATTATCCTAGTCTACAAATAATTTTAATAAGTATTGGAATCCTACACATTGGCCTTGATTCTCGCCGTCCAGTTACTAATTCTGATTCTTAGTAGCGCTGTCACTTTTTGACATTTGACATAAGAACAGGATAGCAAATGAACACATGTTTTTCACGTTTTTAATTTGACATAAGCTGCTTAAATAAGAACCGAGCATAGAGCATGCTCCTTTTTTTACGTCAAATAAACAATCTAATGTCAAATTTAAACAATCTAATGTCAGATTAGGAATGTCAAAGTCATGGGTTTATTTGCTATCCTGTTCTTATGTCAATTATAAGAAAGTGTCAGCGCTACTAAGAATTAGAATTAGTAACTGGACGGCGAGAATCAAGGCCAATGTGTAGGATTCCAATACTTATTAAAATTATTTGTAGACTACGAGCGAGATTCACAGCCAACTATATAGTTAAACAAATTAGATTTTATAAATTGCAGTGACAGTATGTTTTCATTCCATTACATACCAGGAATTCCAATTGTAACTAGGATTAAGTTCTAAATAACAATTTCTTGTAAACCATGTCTAAAATGTTTATAAAACATAGGTAAGTATTTATTCTACGTAACAAGATCATATCATTGCATAATAATGAGTACTTAAGTGCATAGCATTATACTTAGATCATGGTGGTCATCTTAACCACATTCTTGCTTGAGGATTATCCCTCTATTCTCAGTAGTTCAATCAACAAAACCCATTGAACTACTGGCACGAAAAGTTCTCAGTAGTTCAATCATTGAACTGTACCATAGAACTACTGAGAATAGAGGCTATTATCTAACTTATTGTCAGTTGTCACTTGATAGCGCTCAGGCACGGAAGGTCCACTTACCGGAATGTCCACTAGGGGCATTTAGTGACCTTCCGTGCCTGAGCGCTTGATAGTTTGTCTGTGAAGATCTTCTAGGCTTCAGAGAACTCATATAGAAGGGTTACTTTAAAGAGTGTACGCTCTACCTACCCCATTAGGGATACAAGCGTGATAATATGTATGTATGTATGTAGCTAAAGTTTATCTCATGTTTTGTTCCTGCTCTGAAGTATTATCGAATATTATTGTGTGTTTGAAAAGAGAAGTCTAATTAATAATTTACTAGCTTTCCGCCCGCGATTTCAGCCGCGTTAAACGAGTTTTCCCGTGGGAATGAAGGTTTAGGAAAAGTAACCTACATCCTATTAGAAGTCAAAAGGGTTAGGTTAGGTTAGGTTACGAACAAATAAGCTAAAAGGATTACTATAACACACCTTTGTGTATCGAAACTATTTACCTAGAGATACCTAAAGCCAGACTCCGGACTAGGTACCTAGAGTCAGTTGCAGTATCAAGTAGGTACATCAATCACAACACATTCTTACATCATCTGACGATCCGACCAAGACCTCCACCACAGACTGTAACACTTGATTGATTGTCATCTGATAGTCTTCCTACGTCCTGTCTACATTCTAAACTAAGTATATCTTTTGCGGTTTTTATAAAGTGATATCCTTTGCACGTCCTGTCTTTGACACTTATTTTTATAGATTTCGTTTCTGGCAGTCTTATTTGTGCCCTTGTAAAAGCAAGAAGCGTATTACTTTAGGTAATTCCGATATCGATTGAAGAGTCCTCAATGAAGTAAATAAATACCTATATAAAAAAGATATAATTTGATATCCACTAACATCAGTAGCATTACTCTTCGTGTACCAAATTACCGTTTTACAATTTATTCGTTCATATTTTTGGCGTAGTTACCTTTTTAGCTACCCGGAGTACCAGGCTACTCTGGGTTTAACATTTCTTTGTGATCAAATGTGTAAGGAAACTCTTAGTCAATTAGGTATAGCTAATTAATATTTGAAATCACATCAGCCAATGACAAGGCCACAGGAAGATCCCCGAGGGAGATTACCCAACCCGCTCAGTTTTTCCCCACATTCCTGCGCACACGCAGACACTTGGCCACCTTTCTTCGCAAGAAGTGATGTGATTAATTGCACCTCATACATAACAGTATAACAGGTAGTAATCTTCAAGTAATTTTGCTGTGTTTCGTATATTTAATGTAGTGTTGTTGACGGAGAAATAAAAAAGAATGTAGAATTCGTTAGCAATACTACACTTAAGAGTTTCAGTTATTCACTGCTGAACTAAAAGATTCCAATATAAATGTGCAAATTCAGTTTATTGGTCATAATTTTTCGTAAATGATTGACCGCTTAAAAATCATAAACCAGTCGTACGACACATCGCTTTTACCATGAATGATGGAGAAATGAGAACGATCATTTCTTATAATTTTGACCATTTGCCAACCAATTTTGACCAAAGGTGCTTCTTTCTTTTTCAAACTGTAAAAATATATATTATATTAACTTTATATAACCAATTGTTTAAGTTAATTTACAATCTTGGTAACAAAAGAGGTTGTATCACTATCAATTCAGCCATTTCCATTCAAACCATGAGCAAATTATAATAGTAGATACAGCTGAAATAACACCGCGTCACTGTACGCAACAGTTCGACGAATACAGATTTTCCTCAACACAACAACAAGAAAATGATTAGCAAAGAAAGCACGTAATATCTCCGGCTCCGGACGTGATCCCATTGGGCACCGGAGCGGCGCATCGCGTGCGCACATTTATTGACCAGAAGAGAACAACAACTATTCCATAAGCATTTATAAGCATTTGCTGTTTATTACGTACCTACATCTGTATCCCTTAATGGAGCAGAGCGGGGACGAACATACAAAACCCGTTTTAACAGATTTTCAGGCCTCATCAAAATCTAGAGGCTAATCAAAGTTGTTTTATTGTTCACTGAAAATACGACTAACTAATTTAATATGGGTACCGTTAATATTTTGCCGATTCATTGATGCAAATCTGATATTACTTATTATACCAGGAACGAATTGAAAAAGCAGTTTATCAGAGTAACAACAGCTCATGCAAACCCCACCACTTTCTGCGGGTGTCGTAAAAGGCGACTAAGCGATAAATCCATAGGGAATGGGCAGCAGCGTTCCCTGTGAATGGAAAACTTCTACTGCGCTCACCAACCCGCCTGTAAAGCGTGGTGAGTATGGCAACTGCCTCCGTGGTCTGAGCCATGGGCTCACGATCCGGTGGTCCCGGGTTCGATTCCCGGGGTGGAACACAAAGTTGATATTTGTATATTTATCACTTTGTGAAATTTTCCCCAGTTTGGCTAGGACAATGCAGGCTGAATCCACCTGATTGTCTGGAAGAAAACATATTCCGTGCTTCGAAGGGCACGTTAAGCCGTCGGTCCCAGTCACTGTTTCTAATAGTGGTCGTTAGTGGTCGATGTTGCTCCACGTCCATAGGAACTACCTTAAAAACCCTACACGTGACCCCGGGCGGTGCTAAGAGTGCAACATAATGCCATACGATAAATAAATAAATGGCATATACCCCCCAATTTTGGGGAGGCCCCCATGTCCAGTCCAGCAGTGGAATGTTGTGGCTGATGATGAGGCTACTTCAAAAATAATTTGGTGAAGTTAAGCTATTTCATCACATAGGTTAAGACTACGCACAAAATAAGTTATTAGAGGGGTATCTTAGAACTCTTTGCAGATTTCTACTATCCACCTTTTTGAGGCTCTTTGACTCAAGATCTTTAGGTCTAAGGCCCGTATTTAATATAAACAGCTCTCAAGTTTGACAGCGAGTTAAAGTTCGTATAAGAAATGTCATTTCAGTACAAAACGACCTGTCAAATCCATACTTAATATTGTTCTCAATCTTGAGATCGCTTTATAAATACGAGCCTAAGATCATCGTAAACAGGGTCTCACTGAAAATGTCTCATGTATTTACAAAATAGTAACTATTTAGGCTATTCGTTAAATACTTGGGTGATTTTAGGCTACTTTTTCTTGGATGACTTTTAGGCGACTTGAAATTGATTTTCTGCGATTTCATACTAAAAGGACTTGGCAACACTGGCACGGAATGTCGCGCAAGAAGCCGCATGCGCAGGCCGCTGTGCAATCTCCGATAATGATATTACGAAGGTGATTACTGATTACGCTTTTGCGAATACAGGCATGTGTTGTAATAAGAAATGTTGATAAGCAAGAAAAACGGAGAATTAGTTACAAATTACTGCGGTGGTATGGAAATGTATAGGCATACAAATTACCTATGCAACTATCAGCTGAGCCCTTAGGATGCCCTAATATAGGCTGTGCTATAGGCCCCAAACAGATCGTGGCGTTTTTCAAACGGGTTCAACTGGATGAGGCCTAATAAAAATATTAGGGTCAGCTAAGCCGTTGGGTTGGGCTGTAGGCGCAACCCCTCAATTCCAAATCACAATCATACCTATGTAAGTTTACTGTCTGTCTAACACATTATTATGTGTTTAGCCACAGATGTATCTATAGATGCACAGCTGTTTCTGCTGCTGTAGCTGGTTGATACTTGCAACCTCAAAGAGAGACTGGTTTAATGACACTAGAGCGTTAATCATTTTAAAAAAATGTTTCCTATATTTAGATATTTTAAAAAAAGCCACGTTAGTCTCATTAATATTATATTTAGATCATCGGTAGTAAATACCCCTGGAAAAAAAGCTAACTAAGGTATATGAAGTAGGTATCTTGTTGTTTTTAAATAAGGTAACACGATATAACATTAGGTAACACATCGATTCTGTCGCAAGGATTTTCCAATCATACTTTAAACAGCAACACCAGTATCAACTATCGACTGTCCGTAATCTTCGCTAATGACAATACGCGCGCGCGCATATGCGCCGCCGGAACGTGATTGTGCGCAAATGCGCGTACGCTGACGACAGGCGCAGACTTCGACGCTCTCTTTGCTCCTCTACTACCGACTTCACTGAAATATCACGTTCGAGCGGTTTCTTTCCTATTAATTAAGTTTTTTTAGTTACTTTAAGTAATGCCCTTTTCTATGACTCAACATTTTCTTTACTTACACAAATCTATACCTAATACCCGACATAAACAGATTCACG
>JARACY010005813.1:0-20185 GCA_029255725.1 Scrobipalpa atriplicella
TAGCCACATTTTGACGATTGATTGTTGATTGATTTATGATTGATTGATTAATATATTGATGATTGGTGAACAGGTGCTTATAGTTTGATGATTGATTAGCCACATTTTGACGATTGATTGACGATTGATTTATGATTGATTGATTAATATATTGATGGTTGGTGTACAGGTGCGCTATAGTTTGATGATTGATTAGCCACATTTTGACGATTGATTGATGATTGATTAATGATTGATTGATTAATATATTGATGATTGGTGAACAGGTGCGCTATAGTTTGATGATTGATTAGCCACATTTTGACGATTGATTTACGATTGACTAATAATTGATTCGCTATCTATACTAATATTAAAGAGAAGGCGAATGTCAAGTCGTATCAGGAAGTGAAATCATTGGCAGATGACAGAGAAAGTTGGCGATTCCTCCTGAACAAAGCCTATGATCTGGCCCTAAGGGTACACATACATACATATATACAGGGTGGCCCAAAGAGTGACGTCTAAAGACAAAAATCAGATTCCTTAGGTCGAGGGTATCCAAATCATCCCCATGTATGTTCAGCGATTTTTAATGGTTTAGGAGTTATGAATTTTTTAAGTAATTTTCGAGGAAAATCGACCTGAGTGGCTTATTTATTTTTTATTATTTTTTTATTAAAAAATCCTTACAAATCTGACATTTTGTATTTTTCTGATACTTCTCACCTGCTACATGGCTATCGATACAGAAATCATAAGCAAATCCACAAAGTGAAGCATTTTCTTAGGACATTTCACTCAAACATCATAAATTTAATAAAAATTGTTTTTATTTTTATTTTACAACAAATTATTTAATTTTTCCGGTAACTTGACACACTTCCTAACTTAATTGTTCATTATTAATGATAAAACACTTACCTTTTATTTTTTAAATCAATTTGCAAACTTAGGAATTTTCCCTCTACCCACCTTTAAAGGCTGATTTCTGTGGATAATGCCCCCTTAAGTACAACTTTTTTTCGATGTTAATGTTACTTAAGAGTCCAGCGGAGTTTTTAAAATTAGTTTGAGGCTATGGGATTACCTTAATCAATTTTTAATTTCAAGTTAAAAATTTATAACGGTCTAGCACGGACTTAAAATTCTAAATTCCGATTAAAAAATAATTAACTTGCATTAGAGCAAGGATGCTGAAACTTTTATGGTTACTAGAACCATTCAATAGGATAATATCAAAAGAAAAACCTTGTGAAAATACTTAACCCAAAAAATAATAAAAAATAAATAAGCCACTCAGGTCGATTTTCCTCGAAAATTACTTAAAAAATTCATAACTCCTAAACCATTAAAAATCGCTGAACATACATGGGGATGATTTGGATACCCCTCGACCTAAGGAATCTGATTTTTGTCTTTAGACGTCACTCTTTGGGCCACCCTGTATATATGTATGTATGTGTACCCTTAGGGCCAGATCATAGGCTTTGTTCAGGAGGAATCGCCAACTTTCTCTGTCATCTGCCAATGATTTCACTTCCTGATACGACTTGACATTCGCCTTCTCTTTAATATTAGTATAGATAGCGAATCAATTATTAGTCAATCGTAAATCAATCGTCAAAATGTGGCTAATCAATCATCAAACTATAGCGCACCTGTTCACCAATCATCAATATATTAATCAATCAATCATTAATCAATCATCAATCAATCGTCAAAATGTGGCTAATCAATCATCAAACTATAGCGCACCTGTACACCAACCATCAATATATTAATCAATCAATCATAAATCAATCGTCAATCAATCGTCAAAATGTGGCTAATCAATCATCAAACTATAAGCACCTGTTCACCAATCATCAATATATTAATCAATCAATCATAAATCAATCAACAATCAATCGTCAAAATGTGGCTAATCAATCATCAAACTATAGCGCACCTGTTCACCAACCATCAATATTTTAATCAATCAATCATTAATCAATCAATCATTAATCAATCATCAATCAATCGTCATAATGTGGCTAATCAATCATCAAACTTATATTATATTTATTTATTTATTTAACTATTTATTGTACACAAAAAAATACATAAAAATAGGACATAAAAATCAAGGACACAACAGGGACTGCTTATTTCTAATAAGAAATTTCTTACAGCAGACCTACAGAAGTGATAATTTTGAATGATACGCGGATAAAATCAATCAATATAAGCAATCAATCATCAAATAATGGTCAATCAACCGCTGTATAACAACTTGCTAAACGATCAGCTATTTTTTGTTACCGAGATATGTCTAGAACTTACTTCAATACTACTGGCTCTCTCCGTCTCTCTCCCACACAGCGCGCACGGCTCGCTCTCCCCGCCATTAGCGAGCGACGCGTGCGAGCAGGACGGACATATGTCTATTTGGTCCTCCCCGGCGGCCGCGCGGAGCTGCCACTCGTGTGACAAGGAGCCGCCCATCTCGCCCGTTGGCGCTTCCACTATGATAAATCATCAATAAGCATCAGAACCCGATGGTGTAGTGGATAGGGCCGCGGCCTTCTGTGCAGGAGGTCGTGGTTCGAATCCCACCACGTACCAATGTGTTTTTCGGTTGTCGAATTTCATATGTACGTTTATTCCGCGCTTTTTCCGTGCTTCGGAAGGCACGTTAAGCCGTTGGTCCCGGTTAATATAATTTAATACCGTAGATATTAGTCGTTAAGCCATGTCAGAGGCCAGTACTAGGCATTGGCGGCTTGAAAACTCTGACCTAATCTAGGATTGGGTCTGGTTTCCCTTCTGGGTTGCGGAGGTCAGATGGCAGTCGCTCTGTATAAAAACCAGTACCCTCGTTCAATTCCCTAGATTAGGTAGCCGACCCCGAGAGATACGGGATAAGGCTAGAGAGGTCATGCGCCCAAACTCAGAGCAGAGGCATGTTGACTGGATGGCTAAAAAATTCAAAACGTTTATATCTTAAAACTGATGGCTAAAATACTGTGGATCTCATTCATCATTATAAAAAAATGCACATTTAGATTTTAATAATCGAGTTAAAAGTATATAAGTTATTGATTTGAGTAGTCAATATTTACTAAAATGTGACGTCATAACTCACTATTTTCATACAAAAAAGCGTTTTTGACATTTCATAAAAAGTTGCTGATTTGACTAGTATAAGTCCTCTCACCGATTTTCGGTGATGGCGGCCAGTCTCCCAGAGATAGGCCAACTGTGCAGGACCGGTTTTTAGTGCCCAAGTGTTCGCGCTACACACAGGTGCACTCTCTATTCCTTCAATCTCTTATTCTGATGGGACAGACTGACTGACACGACCAGAGAGAAATCAGGCGCAGGACCGACTATTTACATGCCCATCCGACAGCATGGATCATCTTACTTTTCGGACAATCAGGTGATCAGCCTGCAATGCCCTAACCAAACTAGAAACAACAACACAAAGTCATTGTCCCCCGCCGGGAATCGAATCCGGGACCTCTGCTAGACCACGGAGACAGTTAATTTGACTTGACTAAGGCTCGTATTTATAAAGCGCTCTCAAGATTGAGAGCAATATTAAACTGGAATGACATTTCTGATACGAACTCAAACTCGCTGTCACTCTTGAGAGCTGATTATAAATACGGGCCTAAGTTGATTTGACTAGTAGTCAAATAGCGTATAACCTCTATATACAGGCAATTGTAGAGTCTCAAACAGTCTCCTGTAAGCGTTGGTGACCTGTTGGTACATCTCCTCAGCGCTCTCTCTCGACGAATGCGCGCCGTAAGCGTCGAGCATTCGGAACTCTCGCGCTCGCAACAGCCCGTGTTTAGGACGATGCTCGTCGCGGTATTTAGGGCCTATCTGGAAAAAAGTCAAAACAAACTTCGATGCTAGACTAGGAGTGATAGAAGAACATAGAATGTGCCAGCTGCACCTCCTCCCGTGCATGCTGTAAAAATCAGCTAAGGGAATCGAGGGTTTCAGTGTATTGCTATTTAGGTGATGGGCTGACAACCTGTCACTATAGCAATATACATAATCACCTGTATAATAACCCTCAAAACTTGTCAGACGTGGCGTAATGACCTTTATTTAGGTCGATTTTGCTCTGCCTACCCCAATAAGGAAAAAGGCGTGATTTGTGATGTATATTACAACACTTAGTGTTTGTTTGGTACAAATACATTTTAACATCTACATACATAAATAAAATTACGCCTTTATCCCTATTGGGGTAGGCAGAGCAAAAACGACCTAAATAAAGGTAATTCCGCCACGTCTGACAAGTTTTGAGGGTTATCATACAGCTGATTATGTATATTGCTATAGTGACAGGTTGTCAGCCCATCGCCTAAATTGCAATACACTAAAACCCTCGATTCCCTTAACTAATTTTTACAGCATGCTCGGGAGGAGATGCAGCTGGCACATTCTATGTTTTTCTATCACAACCAGTCCAGCATGGAAGCTTTAACATCTACCCATCCATATTGAAGAACCCTCTACATACCTGATACAATAACAGCGGCAGTTGTTTGTACGAGAGCGGACCCACATCTGCTAGTAAGTCTGCAATGCCTTCCTCGTGGGTCTGGAAACATCATTGAAGCGTTATAAAACTCTGATATTAGGGTTTTTAGGGTCGCTCTTCCCTCCCTGCAACCCAGTGCACGGACGATGAATGAATCAATGCGTTAAGCGAGCGAGTGAAGCGAGCGCAACATTTTACGATAGTTGATCAATTCGCTATAATGTTAAGCCGGCTACGCACTATCCATCGCGGCTGTACGTCCCGCCAAGGCCACGGCGCTGGATGTAGCCTACGCACCATCGTGCACGAAAAATTTGCTGTACAGCCAGCTTGTCAAAATGAATCAGACGTCCAGTATTGCCAGATGCCCGCGAGTCTAAGTCGCCCAACTTTGTATCGGAAGTAGCCCAAAAGGGCTAATTTGTATGGGCTTCAACGTTTTCTTGTCGCCCAATGTCGGATTTTGAGTAGCCCAAACGCCATTCATTATTTGTATGAGGCTTTAACGTTTTCTTGTCGCCACTGGAGGCCCTGAAGTAACCCGAACGGCGACAAATCGCCCAATCTGGCAACCCTGTGACGTACGTCAGCGCTACTCACTATCCATCTGCTGGACGGTCGCGGTGGTGGGGGCGCTTGCTGGACGCAAAATTGATCCAGCACATCCAGCAAGGTAATAATAATAATTATTGACGTACGTCAAGCCTATTCACTGTCGTTTTTCGTCGTGCATCGTGCATGACCTTGGCGGGACGTACAGCAGGATGGATGGTGCGTAAGAGGCTTAAGCCGTGCGTTTTAGCGAAGCGAGTGCAACATATCTACGAAAAAAAATTATACTGCGAGCGAAGCTACATTTATTGAAGAAAGATGTTGCCTTAAAACCTTATATAATACACATGAAGACCATTGTCTTTACTTAGTTACAGAAAAAATAATTTAAATAAAAAATACAAGTTGTGTTAATTTCCCTGTCAAACCCTGTCAATCCCTGTCAAACGGGGACTTATAGTATTACCATGGACGAATAAAACAAAGAGGACTGATAACCTCCCTTATAAACTGCGTACACCGCTACTTAGCAGTGCCATCTATTGACATTAGCGAAATATTGTGTAAACATAATATGTATTTTAATTCAGATGTTTTAAACAGCATTTCTCATTGTGTATTTCTACTTTAAAAATCTTTAAAGATAATTTGATTCAAGTTGTTATTGATTTTTTTCAATTTCATGACCTATATTAACAACGGACTCTTCGAGCAATATGCCAGCGCCATCTAGGTTTTGCTCGCATTTTGTCCTTTTTATCGAGTATCGAGGTACGCTCTCTAGTATGGCGGTTAGCAGTCCTCTAGAGTAGTTAGTCCATGGTATTAGCGTACTCACTGGTGCTAGAAGGTATCTCTTATTATGCCTGTCTGTGGTCTTCATCAGCTCGGGTCCTACTCCTTGGAGTCGCCCCGAGCGCTCCCAGAGGCTCTCAGCGGCGAGGCACGGCAGGGAGATCTGTTGACCACCAATGGCATCTGTCAACAAAAATAACACAATACTTATATGAATCCATATGTTGTGTGAGCGAAGTGAGTGCAACATTTAACTAAATAAAGCCGAATCAAAATATTACGCAAGTGAAGCTAGTGTGGCGGTGCAACGTAGCTACCATGAAAAATAAATCAATGTGTTACGTGAGCAAAGCCACAGATAATATATTATTTTTTATCTACACTCATGTCGTAAATCCTTCATTTACTTATCAGAAACGCTAAGCAAATGATATACCTTCCGATGCAGCCGTGACTAAGGAACCATACAAATTTCATTTCGTTATCGCAAAGCTGTAACAAAATGAAGTTTTTTTTTTTTAATTTTTACGCAGATGCTTGCTATTTGAGCAAACTAGAAAAGAAGAAATAATGATTAGGTACTTTATTTTTTCTTTAATTTAAATTTGTTGTATGAGTGTAGATAAACTATTGTATGAAACTGTACATAATTAGTATTTAACACTCGTGTATACTTTTATGAAACTCGCTGCGCTCGTTTCATAAACCACACTCGTGTTAAATATCCCTCATTATGCAACAGTTACATAAATAGCTATTGCGAGTTCAAAGTTGCAAATTCTATCCGAGTAAAGCAAAATCAAAATTACACGAAAAAAGGAAAACATTCCCATTCAAATCTTAAATACATACATACATACAATCACGCCTTTATCCCTATTGGGGTAAGCAGAGCATAAACGAACTTAAACAAAGGTCGTTCCGCCACGTCTGACAAGTTTTAAAGGTTATTTCAGAAAGATCTGTATATCGCTTTAGTGACAGGTTGTCAGCCCATCGCCTAAATTACAATACTGAAACCCTCGAATCCCCTTAGCTGATTTTTACAGCATGCCCGGGAGGAGATGCAGCTGGCACATTCTATGTTTTTCTATCACTCTCAGTCCAGCATGGAAGTTCTAAATATTAAATAATACATTAATAATAAAGACTATTGTACTTTAAAATAAAAATAAAAATTGTGTAATATAATTGGAAAGAAATAATAACTTAATAGTCCTCCCACCGATTTTCGGTGATGGCGGCCAATCTCCCAGAGATAGGTCAACTGCGCAGGACTAGTTTTTAGTGCCCAAGTGTTCGCGCTACACACAAGTGCACTCTCTATTCCTTCAATCTCTTATTCTGATGGGACAGATTGACTGACACGACCAGAGAGAAATCAGGCGTAGGACCGACTATTTACATGCCCATCCGACAGCATGGATCATCTATGAAAGTAAAGTAATATGTAGTTCTTACCTAAGTGACTTCTTACTAATGTCTCTAGTTTGTCCAACGCTCGTTGTGCCAGAGGCAGTAAAGAAAAAAGTCCCCAAGACGTTGGTCTCGCCAGTCCCGTTTCTAGCAAGAGCTGAAATACAGGGAGTTAGTGGTGCCGGGTTAGAATAGCATCACCCCATAACTTCCTGCGGGTGTCGTAAAAGGCGACTAAGGGATAAATCCAGGGAATGGGCAGCAGCGTTCCCTGTGAATGGAACACTTGTACTGCGCTCACCAACCCGCCTGCCAAGCGTGGTGAGTATGGCATATACCCCCAATGTTGGGGAGGCCCATGTCCAGCAGTGGACTGTTGGCGCTGATGATGATGATGAATGATGATGAACAGTGTGACATAGCTAAGAATAAGAATTATTTGTTTATTGATTGCCACAGCAAATTCATGAAATATTTTTAAGAAACATGACTAGAAAAAGGTACGGGACTTAGGCTCGTATTTATAATGCGATCTCAAGATTGAGAGCAATATTAAGTGTGGATTTGACAGGTAATTTATTATTATTATTATTATTTGTTAGTATACTTTTCAGTATCACGGGCACACAGGGACCCGGTCCTTTGAGGCATACGTGGGGCCGAAGCCAACAGCGCAGAGGCCTTTTTATACCAAATAATGTATTGTGATGTGTACATCACGCGGATACTCGCTCTGCTTGCACTATAGAAATACAACCAGAGCCAGCACCCGCCTGATGCAAGGACTATTGCAAATAATGGTAGGAAAACTAGGTCTATGGGGAGGGATTTAGCTGGACCGGTTGCTGGGATATTGATTGAGACAACGGGACGCCTGCCAAATCAAATGTCTCAATCTCGATAATCTCGGCAGACGGTGACTCGCTACCGACTAAATGGGCCCCCTCAATAAGCGCCGCATGGCTAGGGAGCAACATTGGTGCCGATAGCTAAGGGTGTAGAGAGGTGAGACTGCGGGGCGCAAGATCCCAGTTGTGGTCAAGTGCCCCCGGCGTTATGACATTTTACACTTCCACCCTTCAAGCATATAGCTTTTGCGGTTCCACTCTGGACGGCCGGCTAAGGCAAGCCAGAGGTGGGGTCCATACGGGCCCCAGGAACAATAGGGTCCGTGGTGTCGCCAGTCACCAACAGTTCGCCACGAACTGCCCTGCGGGTAGCTAAGGGTGTAGAGAGGTGTGCTGCACTTTCAAGTTCCTGTTTCCAGTCAGCATTACTCGCGGCTTTATGCCTTTAACACTTCCACCCTTCGAGTTAAAACTCTTGCGACTCCACTCTGCCCGGCCGGTGAAGGCAAGACAGAGGCGGGCTCCCCCACGCATGGGTTCACCCAGAAGTATCTCGGGTCCGTGGTGGCGCTACTCACCAACAGCTTGCCAAAGCTGCCCTGCGGGGTTATTATTATTATTATTTTCCTTGAGCAGGCAGGCAGTCGATATACAACTGATAATGCCTATATCCAGTTAACTAGTGTGCTTTCTTTTTCTTTATTTCTATTGTATGTTTGTCTAGTTTGTTCTTAAATATGTTGACATTTGGAGCTGAGACTACTTCTTCGGGCAGTTTATTCCATGCGTTGACGACTCTATTAGCAAAGAAGAATTATTAATTTTGTCCTGGAATGACATTTCTGATACGAACTCAAACTCGCTGTCACTCTTGAGAGCTGATTATAAATACGGGCCTTAGTTGTCAACTTGCTGCCGAGGACAGCACTGTTCGGCACTGTTAACACATTGTGCCCGGCGTGTCCCAACACCTGCACGCTAGCGGATTTAATGGACGGCAGTCAATCCGCAACACAAGTGGCTGAATTCTGGGCCGCTATGATGTAATTTCTCGTGTTCTATCGGTACGCTAAGACTGATTTTCAGCCCTTTCCAACCCTTATGAATATGGAGGATAAGTCTCCATATTACAACAATAATGTATTAGAACGAGAGTATCAGAGACTCCTGTCATGGTTCATATAAACAACCACTTACAAAGACAGGGAAAAGGATCGACACCTTAATGTTTATGTGCTTTCAAAAGCACGGAAAACATTTTCTTCATATAGGTACCTACAATATACAGGGTGTAAAAAAAAAGTACTGCATTTCTTTAAACCATATGCTCTACCAATGATACCAAACAACTTTCCCAAAGCACAAAAAATTTAGCTCAAGAAAATAAATTCCTTTTCTCTACAAAGATGATCTTCTCATTTCCAATTTTGTATGGACAAGGCATATTTTTATTTCAAACTAAATTTTTTGTGCTTTGGGAAAGTTGTTTGGTATCATCAGTAGAACATGTGGTTTAAAGGAACGCAGTACTTGTTTTACACCCTGTATAGATAGATAAACCCCTTCAGTGGGCCTATGATGCGCACTGTAGACTTAGTTTTGTCTACACATTATGTCTTTCGTTGCGCACTTCACAACGGAAAATGACAGGCATTATTCATAGTGAAGTATGCAACACATATAGACAAATCGAAGTCTACAGTGCTCATCATAGCCCTGCTGAACCTTAACTCTGACCCTAAAGTTCATTGGGTCGTTACAGTCGCTAATATATGAAGACAAAAAATGCAGCTAAAAAGATAAATGAATGATCAGATTCGTAGATCACCTACCTTCTGACTTTTGCACGTTATCTCTGTATTTTTGATCTTAGCATTCTTCGGTACAGTTAAAATGGGTTGAAATAACTGGGACACGTATCGCATTTTGTTAAAAACGCCGCGTTTCACACAAGATAATCGATATTTTGTAATTTCAATACAACCATACCCCGATCCGAATTTGAGGTTAGAAAATTATCAGCTGATTGTCAAATGTAAACTTTTTTTTATTCTTCCATATAAGAGAAGGCAAAGAGCAAAAGCCCATGCAGCCTAGTCTTCAGAAAAGTTTTGGAAAGGGGCCGGTGACACATTCCGATTCTCAACCGACTTTTACGCTGCGCGGAGATATCAATACGAATCATACGGTAGCGCATCTTACTCCTGCTAAATTATTCCTCATCAGCAGATTATTAAATCCACCATTAGATACACAATAACCACGGCAAGGAACTAATTTAGAAGAGCGAGTTCGGATGAGAGCGAGGAACAAAGTCCGTCTGATTTTTCATGTTCCCCGCGCAAAATCCCAACCTAATACTAACCTAATTACACATTTGAATAAAAAGATAATATTGTGACAAAACCTAAAACTTTTTATTTTATTGGAGTCTAAAGGCGGAATCTCTGGATTTTCTTAAAAATGCGGAAAAGTCATCAAAAAAAAAAAATTGGTGCCACCTTTTTTTTCTTGGCTGGGTAGATAGCAGACGACACCACATATCTGCCATTGTCGTATGTACAACGTTCTGCTAAACACCCTGTATAACCTATTGCGGCTGAAATGATTTTTTGAAGCTGATTTAGTAATTTTTTGATGCTCGAAAAATTATTTCCCAAATCTAAATGCTGGAGAGCATCATTAATTTTCTTAGCGAGTGAATTTTCGAGTCGAACAACAACCCGATAAACCCTGGTGTCAGAGTTTTCAAACCGCCTAGTAACACAGCTATAGGCCTCTTACATGGTTTCAGTAACGACCACTATCAAAGACAGCGACCGGGACCGACGGTTTAACATGCCCTCCGAAGCACGGAATCCTGCAGTGTAATGAAATGACGCACCTACTCGCCCCTACTTAGTACTATACTTACTACGCTATATATATGTATGCATTAGCTATAAGTGCAGTTAATATACGACTCCCAAACGTATCGGTTGTTTCACTTAAGTCGCTCCGAATGCATCTTAACCGTGCATGGCGACCCTAGCCAGCTTTGTCCCTTCTGGACAGAGCTGGGTATCATGGAAAAAATAAGAAAAGTGAATTATTTATTTGTGATTAAAGAAAAAACCATGAACCCAGTAAAAGAACCAGATAAGTGAAAATTGACACGACACAGACAATTTAGTGTTTCGTGAATTAAATGACTATAAAAGACTATTAAAAGTGATTCGAACGAGAACTTTATAAAATTAGTGGAATAAAAGACAGTTTATGTAAAGTTTCCACGTTGGCGTGAGTGACGTTATGATGTCGGGAGATCCCTTTCGTCGGGGACGTCGATTCCCAATACCACCATCAGCGACAAGGAGAACCATCCGGCAGCAGCCAGCCATCCAGGACGTCGATATTGAATCCGTCCAAAATAAGTTGGCAAAACACGTATGCATTAAGACGATGCCTTAAGAGAAACTGTTCTAGTAAAATTATAGAAGAAACTCAGTTCAATTTGAGAAGAAGATGACAGCACCCCATGAAGAGGATATCCCCATGACGAGGAGATACATTATAAGAAGATCATGAAGAGGTTGTAGCTGCTGGGCGCTCGCAGTATATTCAAGCCTAGTTGATGCGAGGATTATGTCTGCTGGGCGCCGGGAGATTTCATTGATCGGGTCTGATGTGGAGCAGCTTGTTCGTAAGAGAAAGAAGAAATCGAACATGCGACCTACGGGGTATCCACGACTGAGCCGCGCGCGCCACATCGTATGCGCACGCCAAGTCAGCGTTGCTGTCGTCACGACCTACATAGCCTAGACGCGTAGATACTACACGCGCTTATGTAAGTTGCATACGTATACATAAAGTCATACCTTTAATTTTTACGAGGTAGGCAGTATGTAAAACGCATATCGTTTGACATTTTTTTTGACGAAATTTGGTTAATGCGTTAAGTATCTAGCACTTAAATTGTGAATACGCATAATTATATTATGACTATGTAGAAAAAGAACGAATATTATCTAAAAATGTAAGCACCTATATTGTAAAATTTTAGTAAAAGTTGATTCACCTACACGTGTAAGTAGCCAAAATGTGGGTTACGTGTAAGCAGTTTTGCACACTTTCGCAATAATTGATAAAAATTGGACATCAATTTTATTTTGTGTTGCTAGATGCATTTCAGCGAAAAACGCAAAGTAGTTGTGAAACAATTTCTACCGATACAGAGTATTTTGCAGAATATGCTGTTTCGAAGTTTACAAAGTTGATTGAACTAACTATGTAAGTATACCTGTTATAAGTTGTGTCAATTTATAGAGTAGTAGTGACGTAACAGTGTTACCTACTAACTCCCAGTACAATGATATTGTACAGAAATATTAGATACCTACCTAAACAGATGTACACCTAAGGTGTTAGGTAGCGATGAATGTTGTTCATGAATGAAAGATTGATATGATATTGAAGCTTGTCTTGACTATTCGATTGTGATGATCCTGCAGATCGGAAGATTGAATGGGAATTTGTGGTATAGATAGTTTTGCGTGTTATTGGACTGATCATCCGAAATCGCAGCGAAGCTAATTATGCCATAAAATATATTCAAAGAAAGGATTGTGTGATCAAGTACATAAATATGAACAACATTGTTTATTAAGAAACGAAATTATGCTCGGAAGTAAAGAAAGTGAGCACGAGTTAATGCTCGTATGTACGTAAAATGATACGTCGATATTGTTAACGGTACGAATAGGTATAAGTAACATCGTAAAATGTTACATAATGTTATTATCCTACCTAGGTACAAGATACAGGTAGCGATTATTAGGTGCAATAGGGATCAAATTCCTTCTATCTGATCATGGTGTGGGCTACCGTACCCTCCGTGTAGAAGTTGGAGACCAGCGAGTCTTAAAGTTCAGACCCTAAATGTTTTGAGTGTCAGATAGATAGACCTCAAATATAAATGTACCATTATGTAAAGGGCGTGAAAGCACGACCCGCAAACCGGTACTATAAGTAAGTAGCCGTGTAAAGTCGACTATGGTTAATTTGTTAAGATAACCAAGCTGTATAAAATAAGCGCTCAGAATGATATTGTAAAAGGTACCTTAACTTATAAAAAGCATGCAATGTGTAATGGGCCCATGGACATAATATATAGTATATAATCAAGGATATTATTATACTAATAAAATTTCTATGACGTAAATTTGTTTTTAAGTGGGAATAGCTAACCCAAAAAAAAAAAAAAAAAAAAAAATGTGATAATAAATACACGGATTTGACAAAGAAAATGGATATGACTCTAAAATGGAATATAGTTAAAATTGTAGATATAATTGTAATAGTAGTTGTGTTATTTTATTACTGTTAGGTATGTAGTCTTTGCCATCTCTATATAAACATTATTGAAAAGATAATGGAAGCATTTGGTGGTATTTCTCCAAAATTTAGATTTTTATGTAAAAAAAAAGTCTTCTAATAAAACATTTTTTTTTTCTTTCAAGGGGGAAGGTGCAGTGTAATGAAATGACGCACCTACTCGCCCCTACTTAGTACTATACTTACTACGCTATATATATGTATGCATTAGCTATAAGTGCAGTTAATATACGACTCCCAAACGTATCGGTTGTTTCACTTAAGTCGCTCCGAATGCATCTTAACCGTGCACTTTTTCTTTTCGGACAATCAGGTGATTCAGCCTGCAATGTCCTAAACGAACTGGGGAAAACCTCACAAAGTGATAAATTGACAAATATCAACTTTGTCCCCCCCCCCTGGGAATCGAACCCAGGACCTCCGGATCGTAAGCCCATGGCTCAGACCACTAGACCACGGAGGCAGTCACGGAAGCATCATTAATAATATTATAAAACACATGTATTTTTCAAAAACATTTATTCTAGGCATTATAAAACACGCTCTTGGCCTTCTTTTGTTTCTTTTTCTTCTCTAATTTCTTCTTCTGCTTCTCTGTGCTTCTTAGCAACTTCTTGATCGCGTCGGCGTTATCTTCTGTCTCGTTCTCTTCTAGATCTAAGTCGATTGTGCTTCCCTCTACAGACGGTTTTATTTTCTTAATTTCTGGCTCAGAAGCAGAAATGTGATCTTTCCTCTTGGATTTCTCTCTGTGGAAATAAGATAAGAATATACTTTATTACTCAGATACATACATATACATATAATCACGCCTTTATCCCTAATGGGGTAGGCAGAGCGTAAACGATCTAAACAAAGGTCGTTCCGCCACGTCTGACATGTTTCGAGGGTTATTCCAGATAAATCTGGGGTGCGTTCACGGGTGCACGGTTAGGGGAAGATGAGGGGAATTGTCTATGGTTTTTGACATTTGGCGAAATTTTCTCTTGGTAATAAGGTCGAGAATGGCGCGGTAACCATAGACAATTCTTCTCATCTTCCCCTATATTGTTAGTGACAGGTTGTCAGCCCATCGCCTAAATTACAATACTGAAACCCTCAAATCCCTTAGCTGACTTTTAAAGCATGCCCGGGAGGAGATGCAGCTGGCACATTCTATGTTTTTCTATCTCTCCCAGTCCAGCATGGAAGTATCGGATTTTCTGGCTTTCTAATTTAGTTTTTCGCGGCTATTATTGTGATAGTGTAGTGGAATTAGCATAATAATGTGCCGGTAGTGAAAGACAATGTGGTGAAAGTGAGAAATGAAGTACCGCAATCCTGTATGGTTCGAATCGAAGCTCCCACGTAATACTTCATACAGCATTGGATTGTGGGTACCACACTCGCAATCTAATGAGTTCTAGGTTAAGCTAGGTTAGTGTAGGTTAGATTAGGTTAAGATTACTCAAGAAAGAATACTGTAGACTTCTACACTCGACACTGCCCTCGATTCTGGCCGCCACATTCTCATCTAATTTTAAGATAGCGCTGTCACTTTCTTTACTTTGACATAAGAACAGGATAGCAAATAAACACATGTGTTCGACGGTCCTAATTTGACACAAGCTGCTTTAAATAAGAACCGATAGAGCATGTTCCTTATTTTACGTTAAATAAGCAATCTTAAGCAATCTAATGTCAGATTAGGAATGTCAATGTCATGTGTTTATTTGCTGTCCTGTTCTTATGTCAAATACGGGGTGTAAGGGACAGCGTCCCGCAAACTAATAGGGGTTGCTCAGTCAACAAAACTGAACAAATACCACCAGGAATATTTTTCAGGAAATGAAAAAAAATATTTGCTTTTTCATACAAAATGACCACCTCGATCAGACAATTTGTATGGAAGAGCAAAATTTTTTTTTTCATTTCCTGAAAAATATTCCTGGTGATAGTTGTTCAGTATCGTTGACTGAGCAACCCCTATCAGTTTGCGGGACGCTGTCCCTTACACCCGGTATAAGAAAGTGACGGCGCTACTAAGAATTAGAATTAGTAACTGGACGGCGTGAATCGAGGCCACTGGCAGAAGTGTCCCCAAATCTGTGTTGACGATTGACAAACACACACAAAAAAAAAAACTGAACATATTTACAAAAAATATACGAACAGAACAGACTAAGCTATTAATAGAGTCTGTCTAATGAGTCGTTGCACACGAAAATGGCGCCAATTTTAAAAAACTTTCACATTTAAACACAGAAAAACTACAAAAAAAAACTATTTTGATACTTTCATACAAAAAAACCTATTTTGATATTTCCATACAAATAAAATAAAAGTATCAAAATAGTTTTATTGTAGTTTTTCTGTGTTTACATTTAGAGAATTTTAATATTAGCGCCATTTCCGTGTGCAACGACTCATTAGACAGATTCTATGATTGTGCACCGCTGCGGTCTTACAGCTGAGAGCGATCTCTACCAGACAACCTGATTGTAACATACCCAACAGTCTCCATGCGATCAAACAGCTGGTCCATATCTTCTTCTTCTTGCTTTATCTCTATTTGTTCCTTCTCTGTGTGCTCTGTCTCTGTCTCTGTCTCTGTCTCTGCCGCGTTGATGAGCGGAGTGGAACACTTGCTCTGGACTAACACGCAGGAGAGCTTAGAGGTTAGGTATTGCTGGAAGAAAAGGTACAAATTTTATTATTATTAAACTAGCGGACCCGGCAGACTTCATCCAGACCAGAATAACAACTTTTCCCGTGGGAATGACATACTTTCCCGTGGTAAAAGTCAGTTAAAAACCTTCCTCATGAATCACTCTATTTATTAAAAAAAAAACGCATCAAAATCCGTAGCGTAGTTTTCAAGATCTAAGCATACATACATACAGACAGAGGGAAGCGACTTTGTTATATATTATGTAAGGATATAATCCGTGACGTATTTCCACAAACCAAAACCACCAGCGACTAATTGCACGCGCACGCGCACGCTCACACGCACACACACGCGCGCACACACGCATGCACACACATACACACACACACACACATACACACACACACACACACACACTCTCACACGCACACACACGCGCGCACACACGCATGCACACACATACACACACACACACACACATACACACACATACACACACACACTCACACACACGCGCGCACACACGCATGCACACACATACACACACACACACACACACACACACACACACACACACACACACACACACACACACTCTCACACGCACACACACGCGCGCACACACGCATGCACACACATACACACACACACACACACACACACACACACACACACGCATACACACATACACACACACGCGCGCATACAGGCATACACACACATACACACACAAAATGTCTCGTTAATGTTTTTTCTATTTAAATGTGTGATTTCTGCAATTTTCTGAACTAAACAATAGTAGTTTATGAAGCTCCTACATAACGAAGGGTTTTACAATGCGAGTGTGTTTTTACAATGCGAGTGTGTTAACGAGCATTGTAATACCTAATTATGTGCAGCTTCATACACTATTTTATCTACTTGAATACATTGAAAATGAATTTACTTACAGGTTTTCCGAAAGCGAACTATCCCAATGTTTTCCTAAACTTTGTTGGTATATGATTAAATGTGCAATACATTTCCGTCACACACACACACACACACTCATTTATATAAGTATTAAATATCTTTTTTTGGTACTATCACATATTTTTAGGCACAAAATAAATAATTTAAAATAATTTCCCGCGAAATTAATTATTTCTATTCATACACACAATAATCAAGTGGCGCCATTGGCCTCTTTGACATGTGTCGCGCATGCGCTGTGGGCCTTACGTGGGCTGTTTAGTTTTAATTTATAACTGGATACATGGTTTTTGGTATCGATTGTGCATTAAGTTGATATCGATTGTGCATTTGTTCCTTCCCTTACTTCCATGCCTATGTACATTTTACTTTTCGTTGCATCTTTGTTAGAATTTGTATGGAGAAGGTGCAACGAAAAGTAAACTTTTTAATTCTTTCAGCATACTGTTTGTAAAGTACGTCAATACAAATTCGTTTTGACGTTTATAATTCGAACATTACTCTATGATAGTAGATAAATATATTTTTGAAATTATTATAGTCGCTATTTTGACGAGCAGTCGCATTGAGCGTTGGTGAGCGACTGGTCGTTTTTGCTCTGCCTACCCCATTAGGGATAAAGGCGTGATTTTATGTATGTATGTATTAGGTACCTTGTAAAGTAGCTCTTTGCTCTGATGTTGGTGCACTCGGATGTGCCTGTCCGCACTCGTGCTCACCACAACAACCGACGAACCCACATCTGCCAAACAAAAAATACATTGGCGCTAATTCAGGACGCAATATTTCTAGTTCTAATTCTTAGTAGCGCTGTCACTTTCTTAACTTTGACATAAGAACAGGATAGCAAATAAACACACGACATTGACATTCCTAATCATAATCACACACAACCTTTGAATTTCTTCGTTAGGTGTGTGCAGGTTTCCTCACGATGTTTTCCTTCACCGTAAAAGCGCCGAATAAACGTACATATGAAATTCAAAAACCGAAAAACACATTGGTACGTGGTGGGATTCGAACCACGACCTCCTGCACAGAAGGCCGCGGCCCTATCCACTACACCATCCGGACTTCAATCTTCAAATTTCGAACGAATACGAATACTTGGTGTTCTTCTTCTTCTTAGCGAGTGGATTTTCGAGTCGAACAACGACCCGATAAACCCTGGTGTCAGAGTTTTCAAACCGCCTAGTAGCTCAGCTATAGGCCTCTGACACGGTTTCAGTAACGACCACTATCAAAGACAGGCACGGAATCCTTTTTCTTTTCGGACAATCAGGTGATTCAGCCTGCAATGTCCTAACCAAACTGGGGAAAATCTCACAAAGTGATAAATTGACAAATATCAACTTTGCGTCCCCCCCATGGGAATCGAACCCAGGACCTCCGGATTGTAAGCCCATGGCTCAGACCACTAGACCACGGAGGCAGTTATACGAATACTTGGTGTTTAGAAATGTCTTCCTTACCGGCAGTCGCAATGCTAGTAACAGCCCCTACGGCTCCTTTGTAACCCTTATCAGGTTTCCCAACACGCAGATCCACCTGATGCAGCTGACCACGACCGAAACCCACCAAGAACGACCTGAAATACATACATACATACATTAAATCACGCCTTTATCCCCCTAACGGGGTAGGCAGAGCAAATACATACATACATACATACATATATTCACGCCTTTATCCCTAATGGGGTAGGCAGAACAAAAACGACCTAAACAAAGGTCGTCTCGCCACGTACTGACAAGTTTTGAGGGTTATTATTACAGATGATAATGTATATGAGGAGATGCAGCTGGCACATTCTATGTTTTTCTATCACTCCCAGTCCAGCATGGAAGTAGTTATTATTATTTTTAAGACGTTATTATTACTGTATTCTTGCAAATAAATGATTATCATATCTTAGCACTGACCTCTCGGTGAGCCCGCGAGCGACACACGTGGCGGCCATGTTGGGGAACTCCAGGTTGCACACCGGCCGCCGCTGAGCGCGACTGTCGTACAACCTGACACATTATCCAGGGAGAATCAAACACTCGCTACGCTCGCAATAAACATAAATGAAATCCGATCAATAATGCTACCGATTCGGTTACAGAATCAACTTAACTTATTTAAGTTTAGTCCTGTCACTTTCCCATTTCGAGCGAACAGAAAAGGATGGCAGTATAGACGGACTTATAATAAACCTGTCACATAGATCGAATGCACGAAACGAAACGCATTTTAGTTGGGACCCTTTCACATCACAACTTAATTTGACTTATCTAGAGCGTTATACGTCAGTTTGACACAATTATAATCAGCTGTTGTGTTGCTGTCTCTATTTTAATTCAAATTTTAGAAAGTGACAGGACTAAACTTAAGGCCCCCTTCTTCCAGTGCTCCCTGTCTCTGTCTTTTTCTTTATGTATAAGGAGTACAGAAAATAACCACACTTTCGCTCATTTTTTACGTTTTTATTTTATATAGAAAAAAATAAGCGCCAAAATTATAAATCTATCCATTAATATCCCTGCCAAACCTGATAAGTAAATGAACTGCTAAATTTTCAAAAAAATAGCATTCACCCAAGTCTCATAAAACTTAAAATACTCTCAAAATCGAATGTTACTTCTGTTTTTTTTTTTATCGAGTCAAATGTTAAATATTGTGTTTTTATCCATAAAAGTCACTAGATCAAACGTTTATCTGTACTATATATTTTTTTTAGGATTTTAAATATGATGATTTTCTATGAAAACAACTCGATTTAGAAACATAAATTTCGAAGAAGGGGCCCTTAAATTAGTTAAGTTGAAGCTGTTTCCGAATCGGTAGCATTATTGATCGGATTTCATTTATGTTTATTGCGAGCGTAGCGAGGTGTTTGATTCTCCCTGGATAATGTGTCAGGTTGTACGACAGTCGCGCTCAGCGGCGGCCGGTGTAGCAACCTGGAGTTCCCCAACATGGCCGCCACGTTGCTGAGTCTCTCGCGGGCTATCTACAGAGGTAGATGCTATAGAGAGATGAGATCATTATATTTTTGCAATTAATACAGTA
>JARACY010005814.1:0-20183 GCA_029255725.1 Scrobipalpa atriplicella
CTCATAATTAAATAAAGCTTATTATAAGATATTAGTTTTATTCTTATTCTTGAGAACTTCCCACAAGTTACGATATTCTTTATTGCACAGTCAAACAAATAACAAGAAATAAGAAGAACAAATGAAAACAAGAGTACAATGAAGGCGGCCTTATTGCTATGGTAGCAATTTCTACCAGGCAACCTTACTATCGAGAGGAGATGAGGGGAAAGTTATTGAAAACAAATGGTTGATGACTTACACAGTTTATTCGAACTAACATTTGCAATACATCAACGTTCCTATTTATGATATCGATAAATCATATAAGTAGGTAAAAGGAACGAAACAATGCCAATATAAATCCAACTAATCTAGCTAACGTAACACTGAAGATCAGAACTTACACATAATTGCACCGATTCTACACGAAATGCTTATAATAAACTTAAAACTAACATCAATAACAGAATGATTTGTAAATTCAAAAATATCTCTTAAATAATATATTAATTTTGAAGTCTCAAATAAATATAACATCTTTCATACTATCCGAACACAATTTATCATACTTCGCCCTACTAATACTAGATATAACTAAATTATATGTCATACAACACGATCTCACTATAACATAAAACAAATTCAAATATAGACTTCCGTCAGATTTATCAGTTAAAAACCTATGGCTATGTTAAAAATAACAATTATCTCCTTACATAACTAAAAGGAATAATTTCATCGAAAGGAATAGTCATACGTAAAAAATTATAAAATAGCGCTTTGAAAATAAAGGTAACGAGAATATATATAAAGTTTAAAAATAATATTAAATAATAAAATAACTATTATGTAATTTATGAAATGTGAAAGTGTGTTTGTTTATAGGCCGCAGACTACAAAATATCAAAGTATCTTTCAGTTGTTAAAAAAAAATGATAGCATTATACATGTATGCGAAAGATCGAAATCGAAGAAGACAAAGATGTCTGACAAAAAAAAAGAAATAAACACCCGATCGAAATTGCAAGTGAAATTATTGATCATTACATTATTTATTTCAAAAACTAGACAACTGACGTGAAAATCGAGCGAGACATATTTTTTCATGCTTTTATTCAACTTCAAAATCGGAAAGCAGGTATCCTTCCATTATAAATGTGAAAGTTGAATTCATTGCTCAGTCACGCTAAAACGGCTGGACGGATATGGATGAAACTTGGTATAAACGTAAAATTATGATTGAAACGACATAAGCTTCTTTTGACCATTGGAAAACTCTGAAAGCTAGTACGCAAATTTAAATCAGTGTCAATATTCTTTAAGAACGCCGTTGACGACGAAGCTCTTCACCTCAGTATGGTTACTATCCTCTGGAGACACCTCCTCCACGAGGATATCTTCATTATTGACAGGTCCGGGCGACATGAGGTTGAAGTAGGTATGTATACAGATAAAATTATGATTTGAACGACATTACTACATTTTACCGTTGGAAAACTACGAAAGCTATACTCCATTCCTTTAAAAAAAAAAACTTTAGCCATACTAAAACGATCATTTAGTTTTTTTTTAATGGCTGGTCATTTAGTAAGTCTTAAAAACGAATGGAGTATAGTAAACGTAAATCTTTTAATATTCGTTAAGAACGCCGTTGACCACGAAGCTCTTCACCTCAGTTTGATTGCTGTCCTCTAAAGCCACCTCCTCCACGAGGATATCCTCATTGTTGACAGGTCCGGGCGGCATGAGGTCGAGCAGCTCGCCGAGCTTGCGGCTGGTGGAGATGAGAGTGTTGGTGAGGAAGCCGTTGTCGTTGAAGTCTGTGTCTAAGTTGTCGAGCTTGTAGAAGTTTTCGTATCTGTTGATATATAAAAAATTGTTAAATCCGAAACAGAAGTCTAGAATAGAATAGAAATAAATTGGCAACACTTTATTTCCTATAAAAACTATATTAGAACTATCTTGGCTAATAAAGACTCCTATAGCATAGGCCTATTTTAATAATTTGCCAACAATGTCAATCTACAATACCGCATTGGCGCGTCAAGGTAATTTTAAGGTTCATCTTAAAGCCTTTGGTCTATTCCCTAAAGTGTCTGAAGTGATGGAGAGAGAATCGACGAAGGAGTCAATTTTTCGAGAAAAAGTCTTTTTACTTTCGTTTTGAAGAGGAGTTGCGACTTTCGCTTAGGGTTGACTAACCAAGAAAAAAACAGCTGGCACACTCTTTAATACCAAACAGCCCATGATAGAATTTAGTTTTAAAACCAACCTCTCCTCCTTGACGATAGGCGCGGGTGGTGGTGCATAGTCCGTGGCGAGGTTGTGGTCGTGTTTCATGCGCTTCTTGAGGTTGGGCGGCCAGTCCTCGTCTATTGGCAGGTCCACGTATCCGCCTGGCAGGACCTGGCGACAAATTAATCAACATTAAATGAGGTGCTCGCCATAAATTAAGATATAAAAACAGTTAACAAAATACACAAAACACTTTGATCTATTAACAAAGACTACGCTATTGAGAAAAAAACGATCTACTACCAAAAGACTTCGATAGAAAAAACTTCAATCTATTGACAAGAAACTTCTATCTGTTGAAAAAAAAACTTCGATATGTTGACAAGAAACTTCGATGTGTTGAAAAAAAACTTCGATATGTTGACAAGAAACTTCGATCTGTTGATAAGAAACTTCTATCTGCTGACAAGTAACTTAGATCTGCTGACAGGAAGCTTCAATCTGCTAACAAGAAACTTTAATCTGCTGTCAAGAAACTTCGGTCTGTTGTCAACTAATTTGATTAGTTCTTAAGAAACTCCTATAAAATCCTACCTTGTTGGTCTGTTTGTCCTTGACCAGCTGGTAATCGTGGTCGGAGTGGGGGCGGTTGAACGTGATCAGCTCCTCCATGTTGAATTCTCCATCGTCGATCACCGCTTCGTCTAGCGCCATCTCTGTAACAACAAGGGAAGCAATATTAGTTCAAGTTCAGGCGATTTGACGGTGAAGGAAAACATTGCCAGGACACCTGCGAAGAAATTCTAAGGTTGTGTGTTAAATCGAGTCTATTTAATCGACTAATTCCTACTGGGTCCACGTGGTCGCCTAAGACCCGATCGCCCTATTCAGAGAAGGCTCGTGCCCCTCGGTGGGAAAGTACTTATATGAACAGATGATGAGAGATTTATGTTATGGATTCATCATACTGAAAAAGCTAGTACTTGACAGCCCGTCACTATATCAATACAGTCATCTTCTAAAGTCAAACATGGCTAATAAGTCAATAATGCTTTTGCATGCATTTTATGGCCACGGAACATGATCATATTAAAGTCAAATGTAAGTAGTTGAAAGGGCCAGTCATTCAGTGAAACTCGATTTCATGTGTTGAATACCAGTGGGACTTTGAACTTGAAACCTACTTGTTTTATGTGGAGTGCGATAAGGTGGAATTGTTTTTAAATAATGAACTATGGCCTGAGGGCATTAGCTTTAGAAAATTTGTACTGTTTAAAGATAAGGACAGAGTTAACTCTAGTTTTCAGGATAGATCTTATAATAATAATAATAAATAAAAACAACAAATAATAATAATAATAATAGATAATGGATGATAATGGTAATACTAATAATAACTTGACAACATTTGTGACGTTTAATTGTAAAGGCTTTAAAAGGTCGATAGAATGTGTGAGAAACTTGTGTACGAATGCAGATGTAGTAGCGCTTCAGGAAACCTGGCTCATGTCCCACGACTTACCACTTATAGGAACTGTTAGTAGTAGTTTTGAGTATACCAGCAAAACAGCCGTCGACTGCTCTGAGGGAATATTAAGGGGGCGTCCATATGGCGGGGTAGCATTGTTGTGGAGAAAAGGCATATTTAGCTCGGTCTCTGTGTTGAACTGTCACAGTGATAGGGTGACAGCAATAAAGGCTACGATAGGCGATAGGTCTCTGATAATTTTTTGTGTATATATGCCTACAGATAAGTCTGAAAATACCGTGGAATTTACTAACTGCCTTGGAGAAATGGATGCCATCATAGAAAATAGTAACATAGAAAATGTCTATATGCTGGGAGATTTTAATGCGCATCCTCCGTCTAAACCTTTCTGGTCTGAGCTACAAAGTTATTGTGCTGATAGAATGTGGCTGTGTGCAGACACCGAGACGTTAGGGCTAGATTCAGATACTATCACATTTATTAGTGATATCGACGGTAAGACCACTGTATACTGACACATTCGGCTTGGAAAACAGTTGTAGATATTGACGTTGACATGGGTGTGCATTGGTCTGATCACTTCCCGCTGACTGTAAAATGCAAACTTGATGTGTTGGTCCCAAAGATATCACTTGGAAATAGTAAAACTAATAAGGTATTATGGAGTGTCAGATCCAATGCGCAAATTGATCGGTATCGTGACATATGCAACGCTAAATTTAAGGATATAGATTTTCCAGTAACCTTCACGTGTTGCGCTGATAAAATGTGTCACGATGCCGATCACAAGCGACAGCTGGACGCGATGTATAGCGATATAATTGGTATTCTGAGTGATGCAGCAGAAAAAACCCACGAAGGTGGATCACAAGGTAAAACTAAACGCGTAATAGGCTGGAACAGACATGTACGGGATGCTCATCAAAATGCACGAGCTAAATTTCAGACATGGTTACTGTATAACAGGCCAGATAGTGGCCAGGTTTGGGAGGACATGCGCAATAGCCGTAAATCTTTCAAGGCAAGGTTAAAATGGTGTCTTAATCATCAGGACCAGATCAAAATGGACATTATTTCGTCTCATAGGTCGTCGAAAAACTTCAGTAAATTCTGGAAGGCAACAGATAAGTTAAATAAAAAACCAGGTCGTCCTGTTAGTGTTGGTGATTGCGATACGCCGGAAGATATTGCTAATGCGTTCAAGGAATATTTTAAAGTGGTCTCACCTAGAGGACAGGCTTCTCGGGCGGTCGATGCTCCGGTCAACGTTGATACTGGCGATTTAATGCATTTTTCCGCAAAACAGGTGGCAGATGTGGTCAAAAAGATGTCCAGAGGAAAATCGCCGGGTCACGATGGGCTGAGCGTCGAGCACCTGAAAAGTGCTGGAGTACATCTTCCCAGAGTGCTAGCGATGTTTTATTCCTTGTGTATGTCTCATTCATATTTACCTGACGAAATGATGAAAACTGTGGTTGTCCCGTTGGTAAAAAACAAGACAGGAGATATGTCGGACAAAACAAATTACAGGCCGATCTCGCTAGCAACAGTGATAGCGAAGGTATTGGACAGTCTGCTGGACAAACGCCTCGACCGTTACCTTAACTTACATGATGCGCAATTCGGGTTTCGACCTGAATTGTCAACTGAGAGTGCCATCATGTGTCTTAAGCAGACTGTCCAATATTACACAAGTAGGAGGACGCCGGTATATGCGTGCTTCCTTGATCTCTCGAAAGCGTTTGACCTTGTGGCTTATGATGTGCTATGGGAGAAGATCGGGGAGGCGGGCGTACCACCGGAAATGTTGGGGCTGCTGCAGTACTGGTACTCAAATCAAGTCAACTACGTGAAGTGGGGAGAAGCTGTGTCCGAAGCGTACAAATTGGAGTGTGGGGTAAGACAAGGGGGCATAACTTCACCGAAACTCTTCAATTTGTACGTGAACGAACTAATTGTGCGTCTCAGTAGTCTGCCAGTCGGTTGTTGGATTGACGGTGTCTGCGTAAATAATCTGAGCTACGCGGACGATATGGCCTTGTTGGGTCCAACAGCTGGATCTATCAGGTCAATGCTTAAGGTTTGCGAGGAGTATGCGAGTGAACATGGCCTAGTCTATAACGTCAAGAAAAGCGTGTACATGATCTTTGGGATCCCCAGCAAAAAGATGGACTATGTACCTAGCATAGAACTTAATAATAACCCCCTTAATAGGGTAAACCTTTTTAAATACCTTGGACACTACATTGCTGAGGACCTCAAAGATCAACAAGATATTGAGCGGGAACGCAGAGCATTGGCAGCAAGGTGTAATATGTTGGCTCACAGGTTTGCCCGGTGTAGTAAGGAGGCTAAACTAACGTTGTTTAAATCTTTTTGCCAGACATTCTACACGGGTGCCCTGTGGACCAACTACACCAAAAAAGCGCTAAATGCTCTGCGGGTCCAGTACAATAACGGATTCAGGGTGCTGATGGGACTACCGCGCTACTGCAGCGCATCTGGCATGTTCGCTGAAGCTCGAACTGATGATTTCTATGCCATCATGAGGAAGAAGACCGCTTCACTGCTGAACAGAGCGCGGAAAAGTTCCAACAGCATCCTGAAAATGTTTAGCCAAAAGCTGGCGGAGCCTATGCTCCAACATTTTATCGGTGTGCTTGTGCGGGATGCCGATAAATAAATACAATTTAAAATGAAAATGGATTATTATTTATTGTAATAACTATAAATTGATTAAATGTTTGTTTTTATTTTTGATATTTTTGTTAAATTTGGTTATTTTTATTATTTTATTATTTGTAATGCTTAATTCGATTTTAAATTGTGTTTTTAATTATAAATACTTGCTCTGTTACTAACTTAGGCGTAAGTAATTTGTTATTGTTACTAACTAATGGACCAATGTTGTCTGATCAATAAATGAATTTAATTTAATTTAATTTAATTTTAAAACTAGACCGCATTCAAGTAACCATTAAGCTGATGACAGTAAATCTGCACTTACGTAAGCGGATTGTATGCAAAGACCTTTACATGAAACCGGTTTCAGTTCAGCGATTAAACTCAGGTCAGGCTCTTACATAATCCCGCTTCTATATTGTTATACAGCAGTTAGTAATTGATGCCCACTTAGAATTGAACTAAGTACAGATTTTTTATCTCACGACTACCACTTAGCCATATTTGTGTGATACCATAGATTTACCACTATCCGTAGATTCATCCTTATCGTTCAACAAATGGGACAGAAAAGTAGTGGTCGGAGCACCCTTTTTCCATAGGAGTGAGCGTTGTATAACCCGAATAAATTAAAAAAGACCACGCGCCGCTATAATAAGTAACTGACAGAGGTCTAATGCATTTTGAAGGGTAGTACAGTCAAGCGGTGTCAAATGCTCGCCTTGTTTTTGTATGACGCGCTGAATCTCTAGTAGTCGTAAATCAATGGTCTGTACCTACATGAGCATTGCCTTAGTGTGCGTAAGTTCTCCATAGTAAACCTGTAGTTACGCACACAAGGGCGCGTGTCTGTACGCACCACAAGTATGACCTAGCGGCAGTTGTAAGATCAAACAACTGCACTGGAGCTGTATTTTTGAACCACTCGAATCGAATTCGCATGCGAAAGAGCAACTTTCGCGCGCAAAATTGTATGGAAATCGCATGCGAAAGTTACTCTTTCGTATGCGAAATACGATTCGAGCGATTCAAAAATACGGCTCCTGCACCTAATTTTATTTGCTTAAAGATTTATAGGCCTATAGATGGTAACGTAAAAAAAGTAAACCTGTATCCTGAAGTAGGTATAAGCCGTGCGTTTAAAGAAACGATCTGAAAATGGCGTCCGCTCGCTTCGTGATTGGTCCGCCTCGCATGCGTTCTCGCTCTACCTAATAGAGAGTGAGCGAGAACACATGCGAGCGTCGGCCATTTATAGATCGTTTCTTTATGTGCACGGGTTATAGGTTACTGTATTATACTGAAGAAATATCTTTCAAATTAATACCTATTCGAAATGAAATAATGCAACAAACTTAATGTGTTACATTTACATCTCTCATACAAAATGGGTCTCGCAAGTTTCGTTTTTTTTTTAATGTAAGTTTGTCATCATGTCGTATGGCGTTTTCTGCTAGATCCTAGACATATATTAGGATAGGTATAATATTAGTGTGACGGCCTGTATTGTAATTTAGCTGTCGTGTCTGATACAATATCAAACGTGATACAGATCACTTGAAATACCAACTTTCACTTGCATCAGTTTCAATCCGGTCTGCTGCACCAATTTCGACACTGGGTTTTACGTAATAGGGTTGTTTCCGAATTTTGCAGATTTAATGTAACGTGCAAATTCAATCCTGTCTGTCTCGAAAAAAATACACATTACACATCTTGCGTAATTTTAACGTTTTTTTTTATTTACCGTCTATAAGATTACGTTCGATGGCCTCTCGGCTTCTTGGTCATTTTGTCTAGTAACTAGACTCTAGTTGATGTTGTTGGTTTTAAAGGCAGGTTTCACGGATAGCGTTATGCTCGCTTTGTTCGCGTGACAAATTCATACTTTTGCATATTTGTCTTAAATACCGTGAAAAGTCGAGCTCGCTTTGCTCGCGGTACGTATTCGTAGTAGTGCGTATTTGTTTTAACTTTCTTGAAAAAAAAAATCGAGCTCCCTTCGCTCGCGGTAACGTAATAGTTCTCTGCTCTCGGTTAATTTTTTATTAATTTTCGTGAAGTTGTACTCGCTTCACTCGCGCCGCAAATTCGTTATTTTGGGTAATTATCAATTTAATTTTTAGAAATTCGCCCTTGCTGCTGACAGTGGGAATCTCGCCAATCCATAATAAGTACTTACTGGTGGTGGCGGAGAGCAGCGCTCTAGTGAGCTGATGATGGGGCTGGGGCGACTGCTGCGGCTTGCGCAGCTCCTCCCTGACGGAGGGCAGAGCCACCAGTGCGACTGACAGCAGCAGCACCAGTAGGCACGTGGCCGGCTGGGCGGTCTTGCTGGAGCCGGAGCCGCTCGTCACGCCGGTTAGGACGTTCTGAAATAAAGGGCTAATATTAGGCCTAGCACACAGGGCGATTTTTTTCGCGCGAATTAAATGCGCAAAAATCTGTGATGTATGGAGTTGTATGAAGCCCCATACAAATCCCCCCTCGGGACCGACGGCTAATGCTATCTCCACAATGGGGTGATTCAGCCTGCACGCACATTCAGCCTTGAACCAAACTGGCGAAAATAAAATATTCGGTTTCAAGCCTCCGGTGCAAACAAAAATTTGAGCTCAAAAAAATTAAATACAATAAATAACTAATGAAGAATCTTCCATGCTGGACTGGGAGCGATAGAAAAACATAGAATGTGACAGCTGCATCTCCTCCTGGGCATGCTGTAAAAACCAGCTAAGGGATTCGAAGGTTTTAGTATAAATATTATAATTTAGGCGATGGGGTGTCAACCTGTCACTACTGCAATATACAGATCTCTATTAAACAACCCTCAAAACTTTTCAGACGTGGCGGAACAACCTTTGTATGGGTCGTTGACGTTCTGCCTACCCCATTAGGGATACAGGCGTTATAGTATGTATGAAGAACTTGTATACCGCGTTTCAGAAGTTATGTTTCTTGTTGTGGCGCCATCTTTCGCTTCGCTAGTTATTTCGATACAATAGAATATATAGATACCTGTAATCTCTTGAGTTGCTGTGTGAGTGACTGGTTCTGTGACTGCAGTATCTTTATCCGCCGGATCAGGGTTTGATTCTCCGCTGTGCACTGTTTCACTCTGTAGACAACATGTAAAGGTTGCTTAGTGGTGTAATTAATCTCAAGGGTGTAAGGGACAACTCGCAAACGTATAGGGGTTGCTCAGTCAACGAAACTGAACAATTTTCACGAAGAAAATCTTTCAGCTACAAAATGACCACATCAATCAGACAATTTGTATGGGAAAGTATTTTTTTTTTCGTTTCGTTTAAGTTACAAAGGACATTTTATAGAAAACATTTCAAACCTTGAACCTTCACACCTCTAAGTCTTTGTTTCAAATAATTACATAATTACGTGACATTTGCAGTCCTTACAACAACCTTCATAAACATGCAAATAAACTTAATCTTCTAAAATTCTCAGCAAACGCATTGTGTTTATAACCCTTACAGTGTTATTCAGTGTTTCATAATCATAACAGATTATTGCTATTTTTAGAACTTGTACAAAATAACCTCTAATGGAGGAAAACTCAGGCTTATAAAATAGTCTATTTTTGTGACTCCTTCCCAACCAACAAAAGAAACCAACGTACCTATATCTAAACTAAATATTATTAAATAAAAATAAAATATTAAATATCTATTAACTTCCCAATTTTTTCTTCCATTCTGGACTGAAAACAAAATAAAAACAGAATATTTCAGTTGCTTCTTCATCCGGCATGCTCCAAAAAGCAGCTAAGGGATTCGAGGGTTCCAGTGTATTCTTATTAAGGCGAACGTGGCGGAACGACCTTTGTTTGGGCCTACCCCATTAGGGATAGTGATAAAATGTATGTATGAATCTGGCCACCTCTGCTCTGTTACCACGTTAAAAAAGCAGCTCACCTGTCTTCAAGCCCGTCAACGTACTCCTTCTTCCGTTTCCTGGAGTCCTGCGCGGAGATCTTGTTCCTGATCTTCCTGCGGATTCTCTTCAGCTCCCTCTCCTCGTGCTTCGTGAGAGGATAGCTGGTGGGCAAAGTAATGCCTTCTTTTGCCAACAGCCGCCTAAAAATTTTAATGATTTTTGTAAATAAAAAAATAATGTGATGAAAATAATTATGCTGAACTGTAAGCGATAGAAAAACATAGAAAGCCGGCTGCTTCTTCTCTCGGGAATTCTGTAGAAGTCAACAAAAGGATTCGAGGTACCTATTGTAATTTAGACGATGGACTGACTGTCACTTTATCGACATCAATATTTTGGAAATATTTGACACTTATTTTTTTATATTAATTTTTTTATCGATATGTTGCGCCTAATCCCCGAATTCGCTCATTGGCCGAAAAAAGGGTTCGGAAATATATCTCTTTTTTTTCGGCCAATGAGCATTGCAAAACAGTCATTCCGCTAATTAGTATCATCATAATATGATAACCTGGAGACGGACTTAGGCTGCTTTTTACCTTGGGAAAATATGTATGTTACTCCCACGGGAAAATTCATTATGCCGCGATTGAAACTGCAGCGCAAAAAACTAGTAATTAATAAGTTATGTTATGAGTGAGTATGTATAATAGTTACCTCTCCTCGGCTGTTAGAACGAGACGGGGATATCCGTTGCGTCCGTCGTTCACTTGCACATCTTTGTGGCTGTCGTCGTCGTCGCTTTGGTCGCTGCCTGAGTCGTCTGAAAGTTATAATAGGGTTAGGTTTGTTTGGTATTGGGCGAATTTTCCCTATACAAGTTATTGGGTGTAAGGGACAGCATAACGCAAGCTGATACAGGTTGCTCAGTCAACGAAATTGAGCAACTTATACCAGGGAATTGTTTTAGGATATGAAATAAATTTTGGCCGTACAAATTGCCTGATCAGGTAATCATTTTGTGGGGGAAAATCAAAAATATTTCTTTTTGAGTGTAATTTATAGTAGTATAATATAACGATGGTGGTGATGGTGATGAGAATTCAGTTCAAAGTAGATTTGTATTATGTATTTTTATTACAAAGAAATTAGATACAGATACACAACACACATCAGGCAAAGTAATAATTATATTTCAAATAAATAAAATACTGAGACACACATCAATGAGCCAAGGTATATTTTACGGATTGTATTTGTGTGAGTGTCAAATTGCTACCTGTCTCATGCGTATAATTAAACTCGTAGATAAATAGGCTACCCAAAGTCTTCTTTGAGAGAGAAACTAGTTATTAGTTCTGCCTGCTGAATCTGTTATTTTTATAATAAACAAGTGAAACGCTCAAAACGCGTTAAAAACTACCGACTCCAAAGAGTCTGTTTATCTTGAAAACTACTTAATGGATTCTGATGAAATTTGCATAGAAACAACATACAATACATACATACATAAAATCACGCGTTTTATCTCTAACGGGGTAGGCAGAGCAAAAGCGACCTAAACAAAGGTCGTTCTGCCACGTCTGACAAGTTTTGAGGGTTAATACAGATGATGATTATATATATTACCATAGTGATAGGTTGTCAGCCCATCGCCTAAATTGTAATTCACTGAAACCCCTCGATTCCCTTAGCTGATTTTTACAGCATGCCCGGGAGGAGATGCAGCTGGCACATTCTATGTTTTTCTATCGCTCCCAGTCCAGCATAGAAGCTGCATAGAAACAAACTTTACTATAACTGTGAACATGCTTACTACAAATTTTAAACGCGAACTCAGCGGTTCAATGTTAAGGTTGAAGACCTGCGACGCAGAACGTGTTTCGCAACCGCTCAAATATTTGCTGGACAAACATATTTGACAATGAAATTCATGCGCCAAGCGATTTTTGCCTTAATTATTGCGAGTTTAATCGAATTTAATATTGTTTAAATATTGCCTATGAAACTCTCACATTTGAGATATTCTAAAAGAAAATTATAAACAAATGGCAGAGACAAACGACAGCCATCTGCAGGTGAAGGATAAAGTGACGGATTTTATCACACACGCGATAAAAAATAGTGATACTTTTTTGAACTTTGAGCCACATTAAAAAAAATACCTAGCAGAAAAAATCTCACACAAAAATGTAACCTCCAAATCATGTCTCATATAAGTTCTCTACTGAACCACGTGGTGGCTATTTCCGATAACCAAGTGAGAGGACGCAACGTGATTTTACTAGAAACGAGTTGTTTACGAATACATTATCTATACTCAATACTAATATTATAAAGAGAAACTATTTGTATTTTTGTATGTATGACATACCTACATTGTATGTTTGTAACGAATAAACCCAAATAACCCTTCCTTGGCAGTCGGGTAAAAATACGAGATCAATATAAAAAAATCTTCCAGAACGCTACATTCACCCTGAGCAACATTACTTTTCACCGCGGGAAAATGTGTGATTCCCACAGAAAAACTCATTAAGCTGCTTGTGACACCGCGTTTCGGAATGTTAGATCGCAATAATTAAGGCAAAAATCGCTTGGCGCATGAATTTCATTGTCAAATATGTTTGTCCAGCAAATATTTGAGCGGTTGCGAAACACGTTCTGCGTCGCAGGTCTTCAACCTTAACATTGAACCGCTGAGTTCGCGTTTAAAATTTGTAGTAAGCATGTTCACAGTTATAGTAAAGTTTGTTTCTATGCAGCTTCTATGCTGGACTGGGAGCGATAGAAAAACATAGAATGTGCCAGCTGCATCTCCTCCCGGGCATGCTGTAAAAATCAGCTAAGGGAATCGAGGGGTTTCAGTGAATTACAATTTAGGCGATGGGCTGACAACCTATCACTATGGTAATATATATAATCATCATCTGTATTAACCCTCAAAACTTGTCAGACGTGGCAGAACGACCTTTGTTTAGGTCGCTTTTGCTCTGCCTACCCCGTTAGAGATAAAACGCGTGATTTTATGTATGTATGTATTGTATGTTGTTTCTATGCAAATTTCATCAGAATCCATTAAGTAGTTTTCAAGATAAACAGACTCTTTGGAGTCGGTAGTTTTTAACGCGTTTTGAGCGTTTCACTTGTTTATTATAAAAATAACAGATTCAGCAGGCAGAACTAATAACTAGTTTCTCTCTCAAAGAAGACTTTGGGTAGCCTATTTATCTACGAGTTTAATTATACGCATGAGACAGGTAGCAATTTGACACTCACACAAATACAATCCGTAAAATATACCTTGGCTCATTGATGTGTGTCTCAGTATTTTATTTATTTGAAATATAATTATTACTTTGCCTGATGTGTGTTGTGTATCTGTATCTAATTTCTTTGTAATAAAAATACATAATACAAATCTACTTTGAACTGAATTCTCATCACCATCACCACCATCGTTATATTATACTACTATAAATTACACTCAAAAAGAAATATTTTTGATTTTCCCCCACAAAATGATTACCTGATCAGGCAATTTGTACGGCCAAAATTTATTTCATATCCTAAAACAATTTCCCTGGTATAAGTTGCTCAATTTCGTTGACTGAGCAACCTGTATCAGCTTGCGTTATGCTGTCCCTTACACCCAATAACTTGTATAGGGAAAATTCGCCCAATACCAAACAAACCTAACCCTATTATAACTTTCAGACGACTCAGGCAGCGACCAAAGCGACGACGACGACAGCCACAAAGATGTGCAAGTGAACGACGGACGCAACGGATATCCCCGTCTCGTTCTAACAGCCGAGGAGAGGTAACTATTATACATACTCACTCATAACATAACTTATTAATTACTAGTTTTTTGCGCTGCAGTTTCAATCGCGGCATAATGAATTTTCCCGTGGGAGTAACATACATATTTTCCCAAGGTAAAAAGCAGCCTAAGTCCGTCTCCAGGTTATCATATTATGATGATACTAATTAGCGGAATGACTGTTTTGCAATGCTCATTGGCCGAAAAAAAAGAGATATATTTCCGAACCCTTTTTTCGGCCAATGAGCGAATTCGGGGATTAGGCGCAACATATCGATAAAAAAATTAATATAAAAAAATAAGTGTCAAATATTTCCAAAATATTGATGTCGATAAAGTGACAGTCAGTCCATCGTCTAAATTACAATAGGTACCTCGAATCCTTTTGTTGACTTCTACAGAATTCCCGAGAGAAGAAGCAGCCGGCTTTCTATGTTTTTCTATCGCTTACAGTTCAGCATAATTATTTTCATCACATTATTTTTTTATTTACAAAAATCATTAAAATTTTTAGGCGGCTGTTGGCAAAAGAAGGCATTACTTTGCCCACCAGCTATCCTCTCACGAAGCACGAGGAGAGGGAGCTGAAGAGAATCCGCAGGAAGATCAGGAACAAGATCTCCGCGCAGGACTCCAGGAAACGGAAGAAGGAGTACGTTGACGGGCTTGAAGACAGGTGAGCTGCTTTTTTAACGTGGTAACAGAGCAGAGGTGGCCAGATTCATACATACATTTTATCACTATCCCTAATGGGGTAGGCCCAAACAAAGGTCGTTCCGCCACGTTCGCCTTAATAAGAATACACTGGAACCCTCGAATCCCTTAGCTGCTTTTTGGAGCATGCCGGATGAAGAAGCAACTGAAATATTCTGTTTTTATTTTGTTTTCAGTCCAGAATGGAAGAAAAAATTGGGAAGTTAATAGATATTTAATATTTTATTTTTATTTAATAATATTTAGTTTAGATATAGGTACGTTGGTTTCTTTTGTTGGTTGGGAAGGAGTCACAAAAATAGACTATTTTATAAGCCTGAGTTTTCCTCCATTAGAGGTTATTTTGTACAAGTTCTAAAAATAGCAATAATCTGTTATGATTATGAAACACTGAATAACACTGTAAGGGTTATAAACACAATGCGTTTGCTGAGAATTTTAGAAGATTAAGTTTATTTGCATGTTTATGAAGGTTGTTGTAAGGACTGCAAATGTCACGTAATTATGTAATTATTTGAAACAAAGACTTAGAGGTGTGAAGGTTCAAGGTTTGAAATGTTTTCTATAAAATGTCCTTTGTAACTTAAACGAAACGAAAAAAAAAATACTTTCCCATACAAATTGTCTGATTGATGTGGTCATTTTGTAGCTGAAAGATTTTCTTCGTGAAAATTGTTCAGTTTCGTTGACTGAGCAACCCCTATACGTTTGCGAGTTGTCCCTTACACCCTTGAGATTAATTACACCACTAAGCAACCTTTACATGTTGTCTACAGAGTGAAACAGTGCACAGCGGAGAATCAAACCCTGATCCGGCGGATAAAGATACTGCAGTCACAGAACCAGTCACTCACACAGCAACTCAAGAGATTACAGGTATCTATATATTCTATTGTATCGAAATAACTAGCGAAGCGAAAGATGGCGCCACAACAAGAAACATAACTTCTGAAACGCGGTATACAAGTTATTGGGTGTAAGGGACTAGCATAACGCAAGCTGATACAGGTTGCTCAGTCAACGAAATTGAGCAACTTATACCAGGGAAATTGTTTTAGGATATGAAATAAATTTTGGCCGTACAAATTGCCTGATCAGGTAATCATTTTGTGGGGGAAAATCAAAAATATTTCTTTTTGAGTGTAATTTATAGTAGTATAATATAACGATGGTGGTGATGGTGATGAGAATTCAGTTCAAAGTAGATTTGTATTATGTATTTTTATTACAAAGAAATTAGATACAGATACACAACACACATCAGGCAAAGTAATAATTATATTTCAAATAAATAAAATACTGAGACACACATCAATGAGCCAAGGTATATTTTACGGATTGTATTTGTGTGAGTGTCAAATTGCTACCTGTCTCATGCGTATAATTAAACTCGTAGATAAATAGGCTACCCAAAGTCTTCTTTGAGAGAGAAACTAGTTATTAGTTCTGCCTGCTGAATCTGTTATTTTTATAATAAACAAGTGAAACGCTCAAAACGCGTTAAAAACTACCGACTCCAAAGAGTCTGTTTATCTTGAAAACTACTTAATGGATTCTGATGAAATTTGCATAGAAACAACATACAATACATACATACATAAAATCACGCGTTTTATCTCTAACGGGGTAGGCAGAGCAAAAGCGACCTAAACAAAGGTCGTTCTGCCACGTCTGACAAGTTTTGAGGGTTAATACAGATGATGATTATATATATTACCATAGTGATAGGTTGTCAGCCCATCGCCTAAATTGTAATTCACTGAAACCCCTCGATTCCCTTAGCTGATTTTTACAGCATGCCCGGGAGGAGATGCAGCTGGCACATTCTATGTTTTTCTATCGCTCCCAGTCCAGCATAGAAGCTGCATAGAAACAAACTTTACTATAACTGTGAACATGCTTACTACAAATTTTAAACGCGAACTCAGCGGTTCAATGTTAAGGTTGAAGACCTGCGACGCAGAACGTGTTTCGCAACCGCTCAAATATTTGCTGGACAAACATATTTGACAATGAAATTCATGCGCCAAGCGATTTTTGCCTTAATTATTGCGATCTAACATTCCGAAACGCGGTGTCACAAGCAGCTTAATGAGTTTTTCTGTGGGAATCACACATTTTCCCGCGGTGAAAAGTAATGTTGCTCAGGGTGAATGTAGCGTTCTGGAAGATTTTTTTATATTGATCTCGTATTTTTACCCGACTGCCAAGGAAGGGTTATTTGGGTTTATTCGTTACAAACATACAATGTAGGTATGTCATACATACAAATACAAATACAAATAGTTTCTCTTTATAATATTAGTATTGAGTATAGATAATGTATTCGTAAACAACTCGTTTCTAGTAAAATCACGTTGCGTCCTCTCACTTGGTTATCGGAAATAGCCACCACGTGGTTCAGTAGAGAACTTATATGAGACATGATTTGGAGGTTACATTTTTGTGTGAGATTTTTTCTGCTAGGTATTTTTTTTAATGTGGCTCAAAGTTCAAAAAAGTATCACTATTTTTTATCGCGTGTGTGATAAAATCCGTCACTTTATCCTTCACCTGCAGATGGCTGTCGTTTGTCTCTGCCATTTGTTTATAATTTTCTTTTAGAATATCTCAAATGTGAGAGTTTCATAGGCAATATTTAAACAATATTAAATTCGATTAAACTCGCAATAATTAAGGCAAAAATCGCTTGGCGCATGAATTTCATTGTCAAATATGTTTGTCCAGCAAATATTTGAGCGGTTGCGAAACACGTTCTGCGTCGCAGGTCTTCAACCTTAACATTGAACCGCTGAGTTCGCGTTTAAAATTTGTAGTAAGCATGTTCACAGTTATAGTAAAGTTTGTTTCTATGCAGCTTCTATGCTGGACTGGGAGCGATAGAAAAACATAGAATGTGCCAGCTGCATCTCCTCCCGGGCATGCTGTAAAAATCAGCTAAGGGAATCGAGGGGTTTCAGTGAATTACAATTTAGGCGATGGGCTGACAACCTATCACTATGGTAATATATATAATCATCATCTGTATTAACCCTCAAAACTTGTCAGACGTGGCAGAACGACCTTTGTTTAGGTCGCTTTTGCTCTGCCTACCCCGTTAGAGATAAAACGCGTGATTTTATGTATGTATGTATTGTATGTTGTTTCTATGCAAATTTCATCAGAATCCATTAAGTAGTTTTCAAGATAAACAGACTCTTTGGAGTCGGTAGTTTTTAACGCGTTTTGAGCGTTTCACTTGTTTATTATAAAAATAACAGATTCAGCAGGCAGAACTAATAACTAGTTTCTCTCTCAAAGAAGACTTTGGGTAGCCTATTTATCTACGAGTTTAATTATACGCATGAGACAGGTAGCAATTTGACACTCACACAAATACAATCCGTAAAATATACCTTGGCTCATTGATGTGTGTCTCAGTATTTTATTTATTTGAAATATAATTATTACTTTGCCTGATGTGTGTTGTGTATCTGTATCTAATTTCTTTGTAATAAAAATACATAATACAAATCTACTTTGAACTGAATTCTCATCACCATCACCACCATCGTTATATTATACTACTATAAATTACACTCAAAAAGAAATATTTTTGATTTTCCCCCCACAAAATGATTACCTGATCAGGCAATTTGTACGGCCAAAATTTATTTCATATCCTAAAACAATTTCCCTGGTATAAGTTGCTCAATTTCGTTGACTGAGCAACCTGTATCAGCTTGCGTTATGCTGTCCCTTACACCCAATAACTTGTATAGGGAAAATTCGCCCAATACCAAACAAACCTAACCCTATTATAACTTTCAGACGACTCAGGCAGCGACCAAAGCGACGACGACGACAGCCACAAAGATGTGCAAGTGAACGACGGACGCAACGGATATCCCCGTCTCGTTCTAACAGCCGAGGAGAGGTAACTATTATACATACTCACTCATAACATAACTTATTAATTACTAGTTTTTTGCGCTGCAGTTTCAATCGCGGCATAATGAATTTTCCCGTGGGAGTAACATACATATTTTCCCAAGGTAAAAAGCAGCCTAAGTCCGTCTCCAGGTTATCATATTATGATGATACTAATTAGCGGAATGACTGTTTTGCAATGCTCATTGGCCGAAAAAAAAGAGATATATTTCCGAACCCTTTTTTCGGCCAATGAGCGAATTCGGGGATTAGGCGCAACATATCGATAAAAAAATTAATATAAAAAAATAAGTGTCAAATATTTCCAAAATATTGATGTCGATAAAGTGACAGTCAGTCCATCGTCTAAATTACAATAGGTACCTCGAATCCTTTTGTTGACTTCTACAGAATTCCCGAGAGAAGAAGCAGCCGGCTTTCTATGTTTTTCTATCGCTTACAGTTCAGCATAATTATTTTCATCACATTATTTTTTATTTACAAAAATCATTAAAATTTTTAGGCGGCTGTTGGCAAAAGAAGGCATTACTTTGCCCACCAGCTATCCTCTCACGAAGCACGAGGAGAGGGAGCTGAAGAGAATCCGCAGGAAGATCAGGAACAAGATCTCCGCGCAGGACTCCAGGAAACGGAAGAAGGAGTACGTTGACGGGCTTGAAGACAGGTGAGCTGCTTTTTTAACGTGGTAACAGAGCAGAGGTGGCCAGATTCATACATACATTTTATCACTATCCCTAATGGGGTAGGCCCAAACAAAGGTCGTTCCGCCACGTTCGCCTTAATAAGAATACACTGGAACCCTCGAATCCCTTAGCTGCTTTTTGGAGCATGCCGGATGAAGAAGCAACTGAAATATTCTGTTTTTATTTTGTTTTCAGTCCAGAATGGAAGAAAAAATTGGGAAGTTAATAGATATTTAATATTTTATTTTTATTTAATAATATTTAGTTTAGATATAGGTACGTTGGTTTCTTTTGTTGGTTGGGAAGGAGTCACAAAAATAGACTATTTTATAAGCCTGAGTTTTCCTCCATTAGAGGTTATTTTGTACAAGTTCTAAAAATAGCAATAATCTGTTATGATTATGAAACACTGAATAACACTGTAAGGGTTATAAACACAATGCGTTTGCTGAGAATTTTAGAAGATTAAGTTTATTTGCATGTTTATGAAGGTTGTTGTAAGGACTGCAAATGTCACGTAATTATGTAATTATTTGAAACAAAGACTTAGAGGTGTGAAGGTTCAAGGTTTGAAATGTTTTCTATAAAATGTCCTTTGTAACTTAAACGAAACGAAAAAAAAAATACTTTCCCATACAAATTGTCTGATTGATGTGGTCATTTTGTAGCTGAAAGATTTTCTTCGTGAAAATTGTTCAGTTTCGTTGACTGAGCAACCCCTATACGTTTGCGAGTGGTGTAACTTAAT